>LUCH01001056.1:91103-133964 GCA_013368495.1 Paragonimus heterotremus
ACCTCTACCTATTGGCCAGCCTGGCATGAGTGACTCTATCGGTGTGGTAGCCACACCGTCCAGTTTAGCCCAATAGGTCATCAAGATGCGCAAGCCGTCACACCGCGTCAAGGCCCAGTCTCGTTGTGACAGCTGATTCCTTGTTATCCATATACAGTTTTTCCTTACGACAAAACAAGATGAATCTCTACTTACCTGTCCAGATGGCTGAATTTCATATGACACAATCATTTACAGCGCGCCTCATCGTCTGATCCAGTGATATTTTGCTTTACCTCTACATCAAAAGGAGCCTTTAACACAATACCTACCGTACCCAAACGGCGTCGCAATATGATTAAGAATGCCAAACTATTACTATGTTTATTCACAGTGTATCCAGAAACAAAAGGCTTCGAATTAATTATCCTCACGAAGTACCTGTATAAAAATGTCAGACTTATTCAAACGTGTTGTTCAACAATGTTATCAGCAGTTACCACTATTCTGTCTAGCTTTGACCTCATTCCGTACACCACATACCGACAACTTGGCAAGATTAACGGAGTGTAGTCAGTACTGCCAGCCGAATACTGTTAATAACGCAGAGAAACTTCAGCGCGCGTTACCTTATTGAACGTTAATTGTGATAAGCTGTGAGATCAATTATTCTGTGCATACGTAATGAACGGACCGTCAGACTTGTTCACCGTTGAGGGCAACTTCGTTAACTCAACATTTATATCGTATACCAGCGTTTGGTATTAAGTCTGTGAATTACTAATGAGCTGGTTTCGACTTCGTTATATGCCTACACTCAGACAAAAATACGTAGAGTACTTTTCAATGTTCAATACTAATGAGGAAAAAACCAATTGCTTGTGTTAGTTGATGTTGGTAAGCAGATCTGTACGTAAAATGAAGACTACGGCCATTACCCCTTATTTTTACATACATACACTTGTTTTTAGGCATCAGTTGCTCAGATACTCTTTGCTGAATACCAATTATTCTCCGATCATTACATTTTCCTATGGATCTACCACAATGATCGCCCCCCCCCCATCTTACCGTACACTATATACCGACCATTGTGCACATTTTGACAAGAAATGTAAAACAGTGAAAGTTGTACCCCTTAAGGTCTACCTGGGTGTGAAAATCGTGACCGAACATGAGTGATGTTCAACTTACCTCGAACTTAACTTGAAGTATTGTGCCAATCTCAACATTGTTGTTAGTAACTGTTGTCACAGTAAGTCCTTTTAGCATAAATTACGGAAGACTTGAACTAGGAAAACTAACTCGATCCATCCAGTTCATTCAATAGCTGAATCATCATCATCTTGCAACGTGGGAATGCTCAGCCATCGGTCAATTGTTTATCTGCACAAGTACTCTTTCATCCAACTCCCTGTGACGAAATCCTGGGTTGTCACATCGCTCTCCACATTCCAGTAAGTCACCTCTGTTGAGTTATTGTGGTTTAGCCTTCCGAACTGAATGTAATTACGCTCAATCAAATGAAGTATTGGTCGGATGAATGAGCGGTGCTCTACAAAGACAACCCAATCAATAAATATGAAGAAATATGCAGTACTAACAACAACCGCTTGTTTCATACACTCCAGACTTGTGAATATTCAGTCAACACGTATGCAAACGTGCAATGGGTATCAAGTTGGAACCGTGCTGCTTCTGTTTCCGGTTCGAACTAAACAACCGATATCAATTGTCCCCGATCATTTTTCGTCTATTAATGTCCCACACTCCCAGAGCTGTGTAAAGTACTGTTTTCATTCTGGCTTCGGACTATTCAAAACATATACATTTTTATAAGACATTCAAAAGACAAATTCATCATCCAACACTATAGCCTTCGCTTTAATTGTGAGTGAAGCTTACTATCCAGATAGTTTTACATTTGTATTTAAGAAGTTGTGTTTCGTTTTTCAAATCAACAGTTGGCTTCACACAACGTCAAAGATTTAATTTCACCGGTTCAGGGATAGTTACAAGTTTAAAGACTGTTTAATTTACAATGTCACATACTCAGTTGCTCAGTGAATTGTGGATAATTGACTGTTGTATTTAATAAACTTTTGGCTAAGTTGCTATACGTTGTGGACTCATACGCTTGTTTGTAGGCTTACTGGAATTTGTGTGCTGACCTTGTTACAAAATTGGATCACGATTAAGACCAGTCCAAGAACAGAGGATGACTTCTGTCCTTTAGGATCTTGTTAGCAAATTTCTTACACGCTGTTCAACCTGACTGGCTATTAAAATATCACGTGTGATGTTGCTACATTAGTCCGGAATGCCTGTGGATCTGTCTAGGACCTTGAGGTCATTCTTTAACAGATAAGATAAACCCTAAGAGAACGGGGTAACTAATGGAAAAGTATTCAGCCGTTAACAACTTTTGAAATGAGGTGATAATGAGTAGGAAATGTCCTCAACTTGACCACATGAAAGTGAGTCTCTCGATTTTTATGAAGACGTCATTAACCGGAAGGACCAATACGTGTTTCGTCGCAAAGTAATTCAAGAGTTCTTAAGTGATAATCGATTGGAATGGATGTATCATGAATATGTTACTTCACGTGCTGCTCCATGAATTGTTGTTGACGATTGGCATTACCAAGTGCACAAGAGACCCCTGTGTATTTATTTCCAAATTACGCTTATTTGTCTGCTCGTTTGATGTAAACAAACCGTATGGCAATAGCGTTGAACATCAGGAGTATCAGAAAGAGAGGTACACTTGAAAGCAGTTCTTTCTGATAATGTCATTCTATCTGTGTAAGTTAGAAACAGAAAAACGACACGATATCTCCTTGGAGGCGCACCAAATTCAGATGGAATATTGTGTTATTGACACATGTGTTCCCCATTCCATTGATGTAGCATGATCCCGTAGTAGACTGTTTAGACCGGGTTGGATACACTAACTCTGAACCAGTTGATGAAATATTGTTCACTTTATGAGGTTGACATAACAGACGGACGACTTTGCAAGTTTTATCTACTGTTGATAGAATGAAGTGGACATTACCACTAACAGCATGTAAGGGTGACCTTCAAAGCAAACAAACATACAGACGAGGATGACTGTTGTTTTTGTTTGGTTGACCAATTCGGTCAGTATTACATCTTAACACATGCAAACGTGTGAATTGAATTCGTGTTTGAAATTTTGTCTTCTGGTTACTTTCCTGATATAGGTCAAGGAAACAACTCTTCAGACCTCTCCTAGTAGTTAACAATAGTGTGGATAACACCGTGACGAAAAATTGTTTTCGGTAATTCATCATCCGTTCAATACAGTTATACAAGTTCAACGAAGTGAAATCAGTACGTAACCAAGACAAAGAAGTTTAGCAGAATTTCGTTAGATCATGTAGAGTGTTACATAACATCCAAGCGTCCATAGACTAGTCACTCAGAGAGAAAAAGTATCTAAGGCTGAGTGGTGTGGACTTCCACTCACCGTTGCGTCATAGAGTTATTGGTTGGAGTGTGCATGGGAATGCAGACCGACGGTGTGACCTTTGGTCAAGGTAACTGCAGCGCTTGTGCGAATTTTTGTGAGCACAAAATCGGGTTGCGTAATCGAATGACGGTCGATTCAGCAGTAGCCAACATCCGTTGTCTGACCAATTTGGGATATTCGAAACACTGAGTTCCCCTTAATCACCTCATCATCTCTGATGAAGCAATTTGGGATAGTTGACCGGACCTATGTAGACAACATAGGACACCTGAATGAGGTCAACCCGGTGGCCAGTATCTCCCACATGTGCGACGACTGCATTGTTGATAGATTTGTTAGAACTTGTCTCGAGCCGTGCTGGATGATGTTCTTTGATCCGTTTCGACAAACGCCTTGTCATGCGACCTACATATTCTACCATACAACTGCAATAGAATGAGTACACAATCATGGATTGGCGGAGGGCAGGGAATCTGTTTTTCGGGCTGAAAGTCAGCAGGGGGATGTGGTGAACCAACTGCGTGGCGTTGCCACCGGAAATGTGCACCCAAGAGTCCGACAGAGTCGACGGTTGAGTGTCTCTGTTGTAATATCACTCTGAACAAGTGGGCGGATGAAAACAGCCTTCTTCCCCATCGTGATAATCGGACTTCGTGTCTTAGTCACAATCATGTTCTAGATTATAAAAGAATCCGGATAACCATTTTCCCTTATCGTGTTGGCGACTATCTCCAGTTCCTGGTTTAGCGTGTCTGCCGAACAAATTTTCACTATTTTACTGACCAGGCAGCGGACGAGACGCAAAGCTATTAAAATTCGAATGGTGCCCTGTCCGTGTTGCTCTACGATAAATGAAGGTTTACATCTAGAAAATGCAGCCCATTTTCTTACTCCATTTCAAAAGTAAACGCGATGGCCGGGTGCACCTGATTGAATGAGTGAACGACACCAGGTAGATCATTTCTGTAGGATGAAAATGTCCTCTATGTACCGTCGATAAAAACGCAAACTGTTACTGGACTGACCTCGTTGTTGACGTTCGATCTTGCTCATAAAAATATGCGCTAGTAGTTAGCCCAATGCGGGCCTCGTTGTGACTCCAACAGGCTGACGGTAGAGTTTCTTATTAAGTTTAAACTGAGATTGCATCGTAGAAGCAGTTGTTTCAACATGGATGCCGGTATGCTGAACTGGATGTTCGACTGATCATTATGTTCACAAATGAGATTGGCAGTTTCAAGCAGAGAGGTATTTGTGAATAAGGAACAGACGCCCAGCTAACACATTTACAAATTAATCGTATTAATGTTCTCTATATCAGTAAGAAAATCGAACATGTCTCGTAGGTTGTGTGAGCATAGTTGCTGGTGGATAGGTTCGAGTTATTTTGCCAGCTGTTTTAATTGTGCGTGGTACGGGGAATTGTATATATCAAGAATAGGCCTCAACGGATGGTTTGTCTTGTGGATCTTGGGTAGATGGTATAGACTAAGAGTGATCGAACCAGTCAGTGTGAGTCGTTCATACTGGATGTCTATAATTGTTCCTTGTTTCAAAAGTCGCTCGGGACCGTCTACGATTTACCGTTTGCATTGGAATTGTTCTTTCCTCTTCATGTTGCTAAAATTTATTTCATTTTGTGAAAACTTCTAACATTTCATCACTATAGTCTTTCTTTCTCATAATAACAATGCCTTCAACTTTGTCGGGATGTGTCATGAAAGTATCGTCACGTTCGTGGAGAGCTCTCTAGGCTTAGAGATGTCCAGCAACAATAGGTTTTTCATGAGCAAACCAACGGCTTTCACCAGTTCAAAGCAGATCGTGAAATTAAACAAAGCAATCGGTGTTTGTTTGATTTTTGTAGTATCGACAAGTGGTCTTATTTTTGAAATACTTGACATGAAAAAGGACTTAGTTCGAAAACACTGTTGTCAATACATGTGAGGGGATGTTTATTGTTAGCTTTTGAGTATAACTGGTATTTAATCGCATGCTGCACTCCAATCAATGACCCCTCGACTAAAACTTCTCTCTAAGTTGTAACCACAGAAATCAACTTGTTGAGCGGTATTTGATTACTGATGATTGGTAGTATAATTGATGGTATAGTGATTGCATGACCGTCTGCCACGTCATGAATTGTTTTACCTGCATTCGATTGAAATTTTACGGGAGCACGGACCGTTCGATTCGGAGAGTACCAGTAGTATAAATGTCAAAGCTCCGTGCATACTCGACCAGTTTGTTGTCTCAGGATACGGATAACCAAGCACCTCTTGATCAGTTAATTTTGCTGATGGTGGGTAGGTCTGATAATAGAATCTATGAGTAGAATTTGTAGTCAGAGTCGACTGATCAAACCGGATAAACGGTGTGGTGTAGACTGAGAATCGGATAAAAGCATATCTGATTGAACACATTCAAATGACCGTATATTTCGGAATATGACCCTGACTGTGTCTTGTTCTATCAGTCATTTTGAAGATGATCACTCTCTATCTTGGATTTGTTGAGTGACTAACTAAGCCAATCACAACTGTTATTACTCATTTCTCGGGGATATGGCTACCATATGGAGTAGGAGTGACTTCACGGTTAACAAAATCAATAGAGAGTTCCACGACAAGTGACATGAATGAAAATAAGGAAGGTTATGAAAAAGGTTACCTCAGATTGTATAGATCGTCAAACCTTGATTTAGTTGACCTCTTGGCAACATTACGTTGTTTCCTTCAGTATTTACGTTTACTCAACACAATGTTCTAACAAATATATCTTATGTTTTTGTTGATGATTTCAACAACTTAGACTTCATAAAGTGATAACAGGCGATAAGTCTTTGTGTTAATCTAGAGTTGGTGTGGGGTGCGCTTCATTTGGTATTATATTTAATGGCTGTTTAGCGTATCTGACTAATTCCACTGACTTGACAAATACCAGAGCTCACAGTGAAACAATTCACAAGGTTTTGCATTCAAAACAGATGCAAACGTTCCAGAAAACATTTTTTGCCATTCTCCTAATACCTGTGTTATCATTCTTGTTCTAACTCATTAACTGCTTTTGATTCAATCCAGATCCGATTTGGAGACCACTAGAACTGACTCACGCTGATTACTTATCTCGTTGTCTGCGTCGCCAATCTTTTTTATTCCCATCCAAAAGTGCCATCTTAGTAGGTGAATGCCGGACCGTACATATCTATAGAAGTGCTCTTGAATATTTTTCAACTTATTTTTTCATTAGTTTTACAAGAGTTGGTTCATTGTCTCTTTAAATCACATGCATTGCTTAGACAGTAAAACTAAAATGATGAGTTGCGTACTTTGTTTATCATAATCTAACTTAAAGCTGTGAACATGTTCACTGATCAGTGCTACAAATAAACCCAATGTAACTGACGTCAGCCTATCTGCATTAAGTTGAACGATTGTAAATTTTTGCCTCAAAGATAAGAAGTTCTTCTTGTTTAATTTTTTTCATTATCTATACTTCTTTTGTCCTCACACCGGATACTATCTACTTTTAAGAACACTAATCTATGGCTGACAAATAAAATTAGGAAAACCACAACATTATATAACCAGTTATGATGTTTAATTCACTGAGCCAGCATTCAACTCGTAAAATCATAAATAAAATAATATATAATGCTGTTTGTTATTCGAATGCCTCTTACCGTTAACATGAGACCAAATGCATTATGTTAGCTAAAGACATCAGCCAGCTTGGTTCGTGACTTGCTTTGTATATTTTTGAGATGGTCTAGTCACCCGTAAGTACTTGCGAACTTTGTTGCCATTATTGTAATTCGAGATTAGAATTTAATCAGACGATCACATCAATCAACTGTGTTCTACAATTGACAAACACCCGCAGTACTCATTACAGCAAATGGAAATTTGTCTGGACCGGAAATTTTCGAAAATCCTGGTTAGCATACACTTAACAGGGCGTCTGTTGGAAAACAATCATCGTTCGTCTAAAAGTTGATTATTCAATTCATTGAATGCGATATTGAAATCGCATAAGACAAGAGAGCTGTATTTGTCTCCTATGTGAAACGCCGTGGGTCTTCCACTTCACAATTTCACGTGAATGGAACGAAGTTTAATAACTGATGCTCATGAACTTATTGGAGCCCAGATAATCAGCACATATTTATTCGACCCCTCCCATTAAATAGTGGACATACTTTGAATATTTTGGTCTGTATGCTAGCGTTTATATTATTGCAGTATGAATACCAACAGAACGTGTCGTGAAACTCCCTCAATCGTGTTCTCAATGCACTTATAGGAAATCCGCACGAAGAACAGCTGACTACTAATACATTCCTTATATCGTGACGTTACGTTAGTACGTAAACGTTTCTAGGACCAGTGCATATAAACGGCACATGATTAACTATACCACCTGGTAGTCGGTTTTATGAAGTCAACAAAACGTTCAATGAATTTAAACAGTTCAGATCTTCTTCTATACTTCAAACACATTTTTACGAGACAAAATGCTGACTTTTTTTTCTTTTACCCTGTTATTGTTTGTACAATAACTAATTGTCAGTAGCATTTCTTCAAAACTCTACGTGAGCCAATCTTTAATCTCATTACGACGGAGAATTTTACCCACAGTGACCGACGTCTACGTACATAATTCAGCGTTTAGTTATAATTATATCTGGGTTCGTTAATATCCGATATTGTTTCTATAAATTGAGCATAACTGTTAATTGATTTTAGACTTTTCATTCAGCCTGTTTCGAAACAAAATAGTATGAAGGCTCGCTCTTTTTAGTGGTTGTTTTTGTAGTGGTCAAAACGAGTTACTGAATAGCTTAAGTAAATGCAACAGTACCTCACTAAGCTATCGATGGCAATAAAATGGACGAACTCAACAAGGTTCCATGAAGTTACGATAATCAAAGGATCTGACTCATATAGAAGGTATTCAAAGATGTTCAAGATGACCACCACAATATTTCAAATTACTAGTATCTCAAAACTAAGGATATTACGAGGTTACCGTGGACTGTTGAAGCGTGATCGGAGCTGAGACGATGCTGTTAGTACGGCGGAGCTAAAACATCGTGTGAAACATCCATGTAGTATCGTCAAGCGACTGCACAACAGGGAGAAAAGCAAACCAGTACGCACAAAATTTGTTTTGTTACTGCTAGGTCACTTTTGTCACTTTGAACAACACGTAAAGGAGATGCAAAAAAACACGATGATGTACAAAAGTGACGCATCGTTAGTGAAAAATAACAGAAAGAAAAACTCTACAGGTATCTCAGTAGTGTGCAAATGAACGTGTTTAAGCTTTTGCTTCTGATAACTCCGTCTTGTTCAAAGTGAGTTCAAGGGAACACTGGTCAACATGTCATCGTCGTAACAGCCATCAGCCTGACCAGAAGGTTCTGTGGCTCGGGCCGCGGGTTATTTCAACAGTGTCTTGAAATAGCCTAGGAGAAAAAGTTGCTAACAAGGTTGAAAATTAATAAGAGAATTCTAAGCGGAAAAAAACTAGAAATGGTATGGATACAGGTACGCCACTGACTTCGATACGCCGACATCTCGGATAGCGCCTCTAACCAGCGGTTTGAGTGATCACGAGGACCCCATCCAGGTAGGTGACACCTACCACTTTGCTCGGTGGAGTAGTTAGCGTGTTCATATTTCGTAACCACGTTGTTGCTTAACTACCATGTGGTTTCACACAATTGTTGGTGGTCTCAGTATATAGTACCCTGTACGGTAAACGATCAGTTGGCATACGGAGTACGTGGCCCAACCACCTCAGACTGTGTAACCTGAGTAGTCGACTAGTTGATCGCACATCCCGAACGTTCCGGACTACGCGCCGGCAAACTGTCGCACTGCTCACGCGATCAGTCCATTTACTATGAGCTAATTGGCGGAGACAGCGATTGTCAAACACAGCAAGTCTGCTCATATTCTAGCTGCGAACGCGCCACATTTACGAACCATAGAGCAAAACAGGACATACCCAAGCATTGTACACTCTTCATTTCAGCGACGACCGAACGTCTCTTCGACGCCACAGATGACCCAGGCTGACAAGGTTACTCATGCCTCTGCTATCCTTATTAATATCTCATCAACAATATTATAAGCTAACAGGATAGTGCCACCCAAGTATGTGACTGGATTACCTGCAACGAAGAAAGTGGAAGTGAGGATTTCGTAGTCTTTGAGCAAAACTTTACACTTTAAGGGTGCGAAGCGCATTCCATACAAACCAATGCGGTCACTCTCATTGTTCAACATTGTCTGCATGTCTTCAGCAGAGGGGCTAAATAAAACAATATGATCCACATACTCCATGTCGGTTAGCTTAGCACCAGGAAGAAACTCAACACCAAGCTCACTGGATTTCTCAAGCGCACCCTCCAGAATGTCGAACATGACGAAACTGAACAAGAGGGAGATCGGACACTCCTGGCAAACACCACTAGAAATGATGAATGCCCGAGACAGTTGTTCGTAAACCCTCACTCTGATTGCAAACTGGTCATACAGTGATTTTAACATATTCGCGTATTTTCCTAGAAAACCCTTGCGAAGAAGACAGTTCCAGAGAACGTTACGAGCAACTGAATCGAAAGCAATATTTAAGTATAAAAATACCACGACCGTCAACTGTTTATATGAGTATAGATATTTCAAAATCTGTCGCGAGGTAAGAATGTGACCAACGCACCCTCGACTAAATATGGGTCCTACCTGTTCTTCGCATATCTGACTTTCTCTGGGCTCATTGAGCCCACATACTATAAGGCTAGTGAGTAACTTGTACGCAGAGGATACTATAGTGATGCCCTTGTGGTTGTCACATGGACTTCGGGACCTTTTTTGTAAACGGGAATTATTGTTCATAAGCATCAATCACGAGGTATCTGTTCGATTTCCCAAATCGTTTAGAGGAGTTTTGTCAACTCTGATATCAGCTTCTCTCTGCCTTCTTTGAAAAGAGAAGGAGGGAGGAGGTCTGTTCTGGGAGCCTTATTACGCTTCAATAACTTGAGCCCTAGAACCACTTCTAATTTCGACGGAGGATCGTCTGGAACGCAGTAATTGACCACTCGGGTCCTGTCATCTACATAATCAGGTTGAGGTCAGCTGGACTGTTCTTCAAAATGTTCAGCACATCTGTCAAGTCGGCACGATTGGCTAGTGATAAGTGAACCATCTTTTTCCCGTACACTCTCGTCTGTACCAACTCGACGGTCGGTACAACCACGGTTTAGAGAAAAAAAAGCCTTCGGTTATTCCCAGATAAAAAGGTTTTCTCCATCTCTTTCGGCTGTTCGATCAAGTGGTGCTCACAGTCTTTGCGCAAGCTTCTAGTCAGCTTGCGTTTCAGTTCTCGACGGTCGTCATCATATTCAGAACCAGGTGGGATCGATGGACGCTTGTTCATGCGGTTTATCTACGTGATGGAAATCCAGTTCTATCGCAACTGAACAGCTCCTTCGGAACGTACCTCTTCACAGCATGTTTTCGTAACTTCGACGATTTGGTCACATTGTTCGGTAGAATCCGTCATCTGACTCGAACTGGGCAACTTCTTCACCAACGCCTCCTAGTAAGCGTTCTTTACACCCTCATCGCTCGAATGCCAGTTAATTACCTTGCATTTACGAGTCCAGGTGGTTGTTCCAAAATGCACTAGTCTTTAGCAGCGTGGCGCTACCTGTAACTGACCGTTGCAAAATCGAATTTTATCCACAACTGATGAGCACACGGAGGTCTCCATGTAACACAGTGCCTCTTGTGTTGGAAGGCAGTGCGCACAGCTGCAGCAATCTTTCGCCATTGTCAGTGCGTTGTGCCCGGACACCAAATATACCTCCCAGCCGCTTCTCCTCTAGAGAAAAATGACCAAGCTGAGCATTAGAAACTTTCGCTAGTGCGATGATGTTTGAAGGTAACATCAGTCTGTTGGAGCATACGCCGATGTTATAAATGCACGACGCTTTTCGGATTAGTGTTGACAAACTCTGACAAATGCGTTGAGTCGGACAGCGCACAAGCGACTGTTCACTGGGATCCAATCGAGCAAACATTGCTCCGCTCTGGAACTCAGTACGATTCCTACCCCAGCTTGACCGCGAGATTCAGCTTCAGCGTCACCAGAAGCCCTGAGACAGAAGCGCTTGGATCGACAGTTATCTACAGGTGAGCTCAAATGGATAACGGTGCCAGATTCGGAGACTCAGCACACACCAAGCTCCAGGCTTGAGAGAGTGCTAGCCACAGCTGCTTGCTAACCGACTTGTCGGAGGAGATTACGGAATTTGAAGGTGCCAATGTTTGCCAGTTTGTTTTGCCTTAGAAAACAATTATCGTCCGAAAGCACATGGAAGACAGAAACTTTGTGGGGCAAGATAGAAGGAGAAAGTCGTGCTGAGTGAATAATGTCATTGTAAGGGGAACAATAACGTCCGATACTTCCCGGTTGTTTATGCTGCGGAATGGGACTGACTTGAGAAACTCCATTCCGAGTCTGACTCAAAGGTCTGACCTGTGAGACAACAGGATATAGGGTTTTCTTGAGGGACCCTACTCGGAGCCAATGACTCAAGAGTCAGACTCACTTGGCAGTGAGCAGCTTGCTTAGCCCGAGGGTGCAGTGAATAGTACATTAATGGCTGAATCTAAGCATTGTTGCGCGCAGTGGGTGTATTCGAAGCTACATCAAGCGTTTGGATTCCACGTGATGTTTTTCGGCCGTATTGGATAATACGCCGGTGGACACGGTCAACCGTTTGGCGATCGGAGTGTTCTTTGTTTTAGGGTACCTTTTCTAACCCCCTTCTTCCATGTACGGAAGACAGCAGTGCCGCTGCTATAAAAATAGTTCTGCTGGATGTCCATAGGATTGTGTGTCACTATCTAAGCACTCCTACTCGGTCATACATACAATTCTATCAGTGTAACTGCTTTTCGTCTGGCTGCTCCCCTTTGACCTGTCTGACAAGGTTGCACCTGGAAAGATCGAAGTCCTAGTCATCATTGTCCGCCGGATCAAAACAGCACACAAGCCCGACCGCCCCATCAGAGTAGCACTATTGGTCAACACAGTTGTCTCCTGAAAGCATGGCCGGGGTTCAACTCACGGTCGTGATAAAGGTATGCTCAACAGATGAGCTCTGACAAGAGTGAAATACGAGTCTCCTGCTAGTTCTCGAAAAAGGTTGTCTGGAAACTGTATAGGAATGCGACAACTACAATCATTTTTGAGTGATGTTCAACGTATATAGATTAAAACCTTTCATTACTTATCGGTATTGTTTTTTGTTAACCAATCATTCTCTTTCTAATTAAATTCATTTGGATTATGCTGCTCAGTTTTCATTGGTTGTTGACAGCTACATGACTGTTTGCTAACAGGCATAAATAGTACTTGATGATGGTCCTGTGTCTTCTGGGCTAGAAAGGCTTAAAAAGACTAAAAAAAACACATCAGATGGTTACACTGGACAACACCATAAGACCGAGTAAGAGTGGTAAGGATGAAAACAGTAACACAACAATATGCAACACAAATTTGCAACCTCGGAGATACTTATACTCACGGGACAACCAATAGGCGTACTCATCTTTGTCTTCTGCACCAATTTATAAGTTAAGGAATACTAATGTCTAGGTGTGTTTGTAAGACATAATTCAAATCGTATCCAAAAAAGACGCTTAAACCGGTTTCTTTTCAACTTGGCGCCAATAAGTTGTCTTTTGATTTCGTTCGTTTTACTCAAAGACTTGTTTTCTTAATTTATGGGGTGGCCAGGGCTGCATCATCGGTGGCGGTGATGATTGTTTTTGCTACTGATACCAGCGATTGCCTCTCATCTTCCAGAAAGGTCGATCCTACGCGAGCATCTTCATTTGCTTACACGGTTAACAAACGCTAGTTGCTACAGCGTGTTGAGATGGTCACACTGAGATGTTCATGTCAACCCGTTTTTGTTCTATGATTCCTTTTCTTGTACGACCTATTCGAAAAACACTCAAAAAATCCTTCAAAATTCGTGTGCAGCAATATTTTTGCTATTTTTCTGGGACATTACTACATCAATTTTTCATATCTTTGTTCCGCATATAATTTATTTTTAGAAGGCCCATCGTATCAAAGACCATTTTCAAATTTACTCAGGATCATTCCAGATTATGGCCTCAAAATTTCTGATGCATTTGTAGATTCCTCTAGATCAAATCAAGGCTGGAGGAGCGATACGCAATTTCAAGACGATTGATCATGAAAGTCCTAAGGCTACAGTGATAAAACGTCTATTCAAATCTTTCAAATTAGTTTAAAGAAAACAATATAGTGATCAATCGACAAATGTTCATGACAGGACAGTTTGGATTGTGATACAATTTCGTACTTTGCATATGTTTTTTATCATTTTATCAGATTACAAGCTGATTGAGACAGTTGAAAAACAAAAGGACGGTTAGGTTCAGAAGGGCTTCTCGCAGCAAGTTTATCCTGAGCACTAAACCACTTGGAAACAATAAAGTTGGGAGAGTTTAGAGATGAAACAGCATCATGTTCGGAAATATGTTTCAGTGCTGTCATCAAGATTGTGTACCTAATTGTGACTAATGCTAGTGTGGGATAACATGCGACTTGTCAAGGTATGCAGTATGAGGCGGTATAAAACAATCTTTTTGCTCTGTCGTCTTCATACAAATCGGTTGCTGTATGAAGTGACGAGGTAAGTTAGGTAAGTAAAACAATCTCCGGAAGTTTCGGAAAACTATACGCGAAGTAAACATCAAATTCATTGTACTCTTCAAATATTCTCCCTTCAAATTCTCCAAATTTAGAACATACAAGGGAAAATTATATCAGCTACAAAACTCCCTATCCAAAATTGGTCAGTGAAACAAATAAAACAAAAAAACGCGTTGTCGTGTCGGGTGTGAACTTGGCATTTTTATTCACGAACCTACATGACGAATGTACTTGTCATTCTCGTAGTAGCACAGGGTTTCAGTTGTCTTATTCTACCACTTCAGCTTAATTTAATTTATTGATTTGTAAAAGGCAACTTTTTGATTGGCGAGAACCTACTCTACGCTGTGCTAATCTGATTGGTTGCTTAGGAAGCTGTTTCATAATTTACAAAACTTTATATTGTCGCATCAGTATGATTGATTCCTTAACTTTAATGTGACTGATGATCCATGTACACAATGTTTTTTCCTGAACAGCCAAATTTTTACCAGCGTAATATCGTTTTGTAACGTATCACGTATATCACACGTTAACACGATAATGACTAATTTGTTTCCATCCAAAATATATTAATCCCCTTTCAACGTTTGCTCTAATTGTTGACGTATGTCAAGTTTCTGTGGCTTTCCTGACAAAAACCTGAATCAGTATGCATGCTAATCTAAGGCAATTCGCAACACCACTTTGTATTGTGTGCCCTTTTGTTGAAACGATAGAGGATTGACACACATTTACCAATAAGCACGGTTTTATGTTCTCAGGATATGAAAAATACTCATGTCCAGAACTGGACCAAACTGGTTGTCTGTACGTGCTTTGTCCTGAGGCATTGTGTGTGTTGTATTGAGATTCTAATCAGTAACCACATCACACTCACGGCCGCTTCCATAGTTTTGATGGGTGTTCTCTTCTCATCGATTGATTTCGTCTTGTATGTTTGATTGTACTGTTTATGCTTTCCAATTGTCCAGTTGATGGATGTTTCCTCTTATCCTGATTGAACCAGGGTTAAAGCTGATGATGAAAGGACATTCTACAGAAATAAGCTTTTTATGGACTTTATTGACCAAACAATCAAATTTGTTTGTTTTTTATCAATTACCACGACGAAATCTTCCGTGAAATTTAACTTCCTTTTTCGTGTAACAGAAAATTACAGTTCTGGAAGCTTAACGAATCGGTTCAACAGAATGAGAGAGAATCTCGTACAACAAAACAAAATATACCAGAATTGCTCCGTTCGTCTTAGTCAGTGTATATATTTCACTTGACATTGTTGTTAGTCTTTTTTCGATGCATTTCGACAAAATCTTAAACCGCTTCATTTTTCTTCTCTATTCTGCTTTCCATACACAAGATTTCAGCATTTTCTAATTGAAAGATGCATGTGATACGATACACGTGCTCCGGAAATTGTATTCCGTTTTTCTTTATTCTCCTAGTACTCCATAGCAAGTAGGGATGAGAAAAATTAGGATATCAACACATGTGAACAAATCCTTCTGCTTATTCATTCTGCGTTGACTAAAAATGATACAAACCACCTGTTTGTTCAATTTTTTGATTGCCTGACGAGTTTTTGGTGTTTGGTTGCAGGCTTACAATCTACTATTTCCTTCGTATATATTTGAATTCAACTGACAGGTAATAAATAACCTGTGAGTAGTGTTGTGTAGCAAATACTCAACCCACTGAATCTTCAGTCCGATGATCATTTACCTCTTACTGAGGTTCTTTAGATAATCCGTCTTGGCTACTCAATGTTCCGTTAGTGGATATAAATGGTTCAGCACATTGCCAGCTTTCATTGATAACAGCCACTTAAACATAAAAATAAAAACTATGTTTAGAACAGAACTGTAGCCCCAAGAAATAACACTTTCCTCTGAGAATAACGTTTTGCGATGCACAAACAAACTGTGTCATGACTATATTGATGGAAATTCATGGGTAGAAATGCTTCCCTTTCCCAGAAGAAACATGTTCGCAAGAGAAATACTTTTAACTTATATTTTTCAGACGGTACTGCCTGCATGATGGGCTAGATCTCCTTTTATACTTGAACATCCATCTGGTTGTCGTGTGTAAAAGCCTGTTAGAGTTGATGTCTAGTTTATTTCAGCAATCGGACTGTATAGGACCACTCTACCGCATTCGTTTTTCATTCATCTTCTGTTTCGAGCATCATCTGGTTGGTCTGTAATCAATTTAACTTTTATGCTGTTTTTAAACATCTGTTCTTTAATTTATACACACAAGCTGAATGGCCAGTTGGTTACCAGCGAAAGCAGTAATCATCGGAGTTTGTATTGGAGCCATGTGCTATTCACTACGCTTATGAATGGTACATTACAGTGTTAATATCGATTGAAATGTGAGTAGTACAGTTGATTATGGTGACCTGTTCCTCTCAACTAACCTGATTCAATGCAGTTCATCTTAGATTGTGTATTTTTCACTGGCAATATGTGCAAAAACTGATTCATTATGGATAGTTATTTATAGGCGTCGTATTTCAAAATCATTTTTCGGCTAACTGGATGAGGAATATGTCCCATGGCCAGTGACATCTATTTAATGTCTCCACAAAAGGATATATCCTCTTGCAAAGTGTTTGCTTGACAGCAAGAGTTGCGAAGCATTAGGTAGTTGTCATTTCAAACCAGCACAAAAACCAATATGCGAGCAGTATCTCGATTGTTATTTGAGAGTGATTTGTTTGACCTATTAAACCCACGTTTTCTTTGTTCATCTCGTCGAGGAGTACTGTGTGTAAGACTACCATGCAAGTATGATGAATTCAGCCTGATTACAAATACCGGAAATATTCGCTACATTTTGTTTTTTTGTGCCCGTCAAATCGCCAGAAACGGAACAAAACACGTGTCACAAGACATCAGCATTTCTTTTACTCTCCTAAATCGTGAATGTAAAGCCTAACTGTTTGCGAAACGTGTTGGTAGCATCAACTGTCAGAATGATAATGACCAGGCTTTACGTTAAAGGAAGGAATGTTATTAGTCCCGAGGTAGACAGAGTGCTTGGTAGGCAAACTGCCAGTTTATCCACACACAAGGCCGGGTGATAAGCATTGATTAGCTTGGTCTCGAAGAGTGCAAGAAAGTTAGGTTTCCTATTGCAAAACAGTGAGTTAAGCGACTTGGGTGATACAAACAGGACATTTTTATGCTTCGCAGTGAACGAGGTTCATTTGTTTTGATGTCCTTACTGTTGCGTTTTTATTTCCCTCAGGAATGTGTCATTTTTTTTACAAACCGTGTATATTTGTAATATATGCTCTGGAGAAGCTATTCAACCTTTATAACAGTAAACAACGTTTAGACATAACAGACTATGTTTATGCAATCGGTTACTTATTTTCATCTACATAGGTCAGTACATAATTTACTGTCGTCCAGAATGTTCCATGTCGACACTGCAAATGCTCTGGTAATGATTACTAGTCCTTAAAAGTCCAGTTTGCTGGATGTTGCATCAACTTAAGTTGTCGCCTGCATTCGAGTTGCGGTCGTTAACATAAAAGTTTGACTAACTGCATTATCTTGAATAAAACGATGGGGAGTCACAATTTATGTGACGTTCTCCGTAGTAACAGTTTGTACATGCTGATCACACATGGACATGTAACTAATTTTAAACGAGTCACAATTCCACAGAGCGAAAATCACGACTTAAGGGAATAACCAGACAGACACAGAAACTGAAAATCAAAATTGTGAGAATGCCGACCACCAGGTAAGACAACCCACAGCTAAAGTTAGGCTTACTGACAGACACTCTGCAGGTCAACTGGTACCCCCTGTGATTTCTGAAAAAGTACAGCAAACCCGTCATCCCTACTGTAGAAATGACGATGGTACCGAAGAGGACGGTGTATGTAGAACTTCCGTTTCTAGGGAATAGCTGGTCAACAATGACGAGAAAGCGTCTAACATCTGCTGTATCCAGGACTTATGACGGTGCAAAGTTGTGTATAATAAAACGAACCAGAACTCTACTGGTCGCCCGGTTACGAACAAACAGTGTACGTCTGTCACATCTCACTGTTTATACAAATAAACCTGTAGCTGCGGTATGAGCTACTTAGGAAGAACAAACCGACAACTAGCTGTTCGTATTAAGGAGCATGTTTCCAAATGGCTGGAGACACAGTTAGAAACACCAGGGGCCTGTATACATGCCGATGGATGGCACCCCGCATCTTCCGTTGCAAGGCACCTAATACAAAAAGGACACAGAGTCAAAGTTCCTGACGCGTTCTCGGTGACTTTTCGGAGCAACCGGAAACACATACTCCATTTTGCTGAGGCTTTGGCTACTAAACGTCACAGTCCCCCCCCTGTGTGTTCAGAAACAATTTGTGTTGACACTGCGGTTACCCTGGTAGTCGGCATTGTCACAATTTTGATCTTCAGTTTCTGTCTGTCTGTTTATTCTCTTAAGCCATGACTTCCGCTCTGTGGAATTGTGACTCATTTAAAATTAGTTACATGTCCATGTATGATCAGAATGTACGAACTGTTACTCCGGAGAACACCAGATGAATTGCGTATTTCCATTGTTTTATTCAAGTTCAAAAGAATGAACTGTTTCTAGCTGCATTATCGTCTTGCATTATGACTACTTTTAATTAGTAAGTAGCTACAACTTAATCCACTGCACTACTGTACGACCTTCATTTCGCGTATTTCGTTCACCGTCAAACCATTTTGTCCTGATACCGATTTTCGCATAGATAAGGGTCGGCATAAAGAAACGTAGTCTAGTCCAATCCGCGAGGCCGCCAATTGATAAGGTTTATCCGAAGCATGCCTTTTAGCCAGGTTGGAATGGCGATCGGCGTCAATACATTGTTGTCGTCACAGTCTTGCTCGCTAGCGTGAGGTGTGTACAGCTTCTCCAGAACAACTCTTCTAGCCAGGGTTGGCAAGCGACCGTGCACTGCTCCCATTGCGTCCTGACTTGGTTGACCGAAACAGGTACAGCAACCACCACATATCAGCGCGTACTTGCCATCTGGTTACATGGTCCCGACAATCCGCCCTCTCGTTCTATCGGACAAATAGCTTGTGTGACTTGGCAAGTGGAGCGAAAATCGTCGAGTCGTCGAGGCAACCCAGTTGCTTGAGTTGGTGTTGGTTGGGTGTGCCTAGGGTTAACGGAATTTGACTTAGCTTGATGTAATTCCCGAGCGCACGGCTGTTGTACTTCGTGGACCAATGGTGGTATCAAGCCAGCAGAAGCGATCGATGCCGGCTAATCGGGGCACGTGTAAGTCGCCACCCCAACTAACCTCGGAAATGACTAGACTGAACGCGTTATTAATCATGCGGGACATGGTTGATAAAACATGAATAAAATAAGTCTTTGTGACAGTCGGATATTACCAGACTGAACGCGTCTCTCCAGGCTCGTGAGCGTACAAACTGGCTGACAGAGATTCCTTACACATACTAAGCATACAGGGCTATTTTGTCCTCTACACACATCTTTCGTCCTGATAAACTATACATATCAAAGAAGTGAGAGCCGTTAAGTGTGGACGGAAACAGACATTCGTATCATACGAGGTAAGCAGGTTTCAGCTTGGTGTTTACGACCTGGAGCGAAATGTTGATACATGTGCGTGTTGATTCAGATGGGCTGAATTAAGAGTGTAAAGTGCTTCCTGTAATAATTGTTCACTGACTGGCCTGTCTACGAATTCCCAGACTGTCGGTGCAAATCCTTTTGATGGTGATTCAGAATGGACACTTTCGTTTTACCGAAGGTCGGTTGGACTATTTGGACCTCAGACAAGTAGTTCGTTGTTGGTGTACGTCTGGTTGGGGTTACGTTCGATTGTGTTGATTCACACTTCTCTCAGTTCAGCTCACCCGGCGGTAGTAATGTGCAAATTGGTCTAGTTGAAATTTCTGGTTGTGGTCAGTTCACACTTCTGAACCGCGATTTGACGACGTGTTGGTTTACTGACAGCTGAAATGTGTATTCAGCTGACCTTTATTCATACGGCCTGTAGTGAAGGAGTGGAGAAGACCGCTAGCTAATTTAATGCAAAGTTTGTGTGCACGCGGTCGATTACCTGTAAATTCGTTCGAAGGTTGATGAGAAATTTTTTCGCAGCAGACCGTGTTGGTAACCTGCAAGGAAAGTACCGACAACTCAAATCAACTGGTGACTGTCCTGCAAATAATGTTGTGTGAAGTGTAAAGGTTGCCCCCCCCCAAGGCAGCATTGTTCTATCACGTGATACATCAAAAGATATGCGTATCGGCCATATCAGGAACCTCGACTACAAGTGCTTCTGTTATCGGATGTAGACAAGCGTGAGTAATTTTGCGTGTGGTGTCTATATATTTTGGAAAGTAACCACTGACGAAGCAATCTTCTACATGCATGAATTCGTACTGAAGTCGTAATTCTGGCACATCAATATTCTTGCCCGCTTGCTCTCACCCGATATCATCACAGCCCAAAGCTTTTGCAGTTTATTGGGCTTTCTCGTCATATAAACTTTACAGGTAACACTTATATTTGTGTACTCATTTACGAACTAGACCATTTTCATCTCCAAATGCTGCAGTAGAATAGTATATCAGTGTTGTATTAGTCGGAAATGCTTGGACACGTTTGATTTCATCAGGATGGCGTTGCATCATACAGGACTCTATGTGTACGAGAATATATGGATGAGATATTCGGGCGTCAGCGGATCGGTCGGTCGTGGTTAACTAGAGTGGCCCTCCAGGTCACCAGATGCCACTCCATCGGATTTTTTTCTTTGAGGCTAGTTCAGATACAGTGTCTACATGGAATGTCCACCAGTCATAGGAGTGTTGAAATCGAATGGAAGGTGACGTCTGAGACTACTTTTCTACGTGTGCCGTCAGAAGGCCTAAAGCGAATACTTTTGTACGAATAAATCAATGGGCATTATTCCAGACATCTCTGAGCTTGTGAGTTACGTACCTGTGCTTTGGTCTCCTTTTTTAACGTGACAATAATGTTGATCTACCGGTAGAACAACCTATTACTAGCGATGATTAACAAATTGGTATACTTAGTAGGTTCGGTCACTTCTGGTTAAAGTGTGAAACATGAACAACTTCTGTCGGATAGTGTCTCACAAAAGTTGTCATTTACTGTATACGTGATGAAAAATTATGGGATAAGCACCGCAGTGCCCCATTTTTCAGCTTCAGTAGATCTGGTGGCTGTATGTGAAACTACCTGTAAGCCTACTTCACGAAGACGTAGTCACTTCCGTCTAATTGGATCCGATAATATCTGTATACTAAGTATCGTTTATCTGCAGTGTTCGAACATATGTTGGATTAACCGTAATTGGTTATCCTGAAACAGACTTCAATTTGGCGCTCTTTCCCATACATGTATTCAACGATTCATCAGTCGTGCAAAGACATTTCAAGACACGTTGGCCCGGTGTCGAGCATCACTCAACCTCCCTGCCACAGAATCGAGAAATGCTTGTACACCACTTAGCATTTTTTTCAATACGGCTGTATGACGTCACATCGCAGTGTAGAAACGGTGTGACAAAACTAGAAAACGGTATGACTGTCTCAGTTTCTTTGAGAAAGCTGTTCGTTTTATAGTCAATCTTTCACTGGTTTGTAATTCTGCATCGTTCACTGATGTAACGGTTAGGATGCCGGTTATTTTAAGCTAGCCTTTTGAGTAAACCTTTCGATTGGAACTTCCGTGAAATAGTTTCTGGGAGCCCAATTCTGAGACGATCGATACCAAAGTGAAGGGACGACAGATGGTTAGGATCAATTAACGTTGAATAACCAGTTCTGATACGACATCAAAAGCAGTGCGGCTTTTGCTCTCGATTCGCCTCATTTATTGCGCTTTTCATACATACTGTTGTAAATTCTTCCGTCGCCAAATTGTTGTATACCCTTCTAAACGGTACGCTGGTTTGTCCTAGCCATTGTGATTCGTTTGGCAAAATTCGGATTCTCGTCACGGTAATAGTTAACACGAAAAATCTCGGTCCCGAATAGTATCGCCATTGTCCCGTATTCGCTCCCAAGGCAAGCCAAAAAGACGCAATCAAAATACTGAGCTTTGTTCCGCCCCAAAAACGTGTGCGACTAAGACGACAAATACAAATGTACTTATACGATGCGCGGTGGCAAACAGAGAAGGACAGTTGACGGAAAAAATAGTTAAGGTCACTGATAGTCATAGCGGAATAAAAAGTCAGATCGGTAAAAACTAGCCAAGGCCACCACTCGGCCTCGCTGAGCAGGTCTGCGAACTAGGACAAAGTCAATCGTTTTTTTCTTTCTCACGGCGGAGGCGCCTTGGGACGGTAACAGGGTGGGCGCCCTAACACATACACTAGCTTCTCGCCCTTCACCTTTCCTTATCAGTCGGTTTTCACGCGAACGCTTGATATCCGCCATCGCCCCGAAGACTATATACGGGTGAACACTAAGGGAGTATTGCACTCTGTGTGAAACTACCCTATAATGACGGTTTGTATGTTGTAAGACGGCTTAAATTTCACTGGGGAGCTGCTTGGGCTTCTTGATGGCTACTACTACCAGCCAATTTTCTTACAATAATCCAGCATAGGCCAAACTACGGATGACATGGCTGTGAACGACTGACTCACTTCTTTCAGTTGGTTGGATGACAGTTAATACATGGACTGAATCACCATAACCTTGAAATGTGGGATATCCACCACATTATTGATTAACCACTCATCGTTGAGTCCGTATAAGAGTACAATTTTAGCTAACTTTTTTTGGCGAAATCATAACACGCCAATACGTCTAACACATTCTCAACTGTCTTCATATTTTCATCTCTGACGATCAGCACACCGAACTGGATGGAATTAGGCTGAGTTGAATGATATAGTGGCCGGCTGAATGAGCGGTACTCAGCAGAGGTCATACAACTGATCGGAAGTGTGGAATAATCACTAACACCTTGTTTCACTCACTCTGGGTGCACATGTGCAGGAGTGGTGAATCTTCAGTTAGAAATGTGTCGTATTCACGTCGGATCGGAAGCAGCCTATTGATTCTATTTACTTCTGTCCGTTTTCCCCCCAACAGTGTACGCCGTACTTGAGCAGAGTTCCACCATTCGTGTCTGTGGAGTATTAAGATAGCCGCTCAGTGAGTGAAGTAGACTCATTTTCTCTGTGCCCGCACCTTGGACGGGCACGTTTACAACTAGACTTACCTGTCAAACATGATTACTTTTTTGAAGTGGAACATCACTCGCGATCCACTCATCATCTTTTAATCGACCTTGATATGTGTTTGCAGCGATTACCTGCCGGACCTCAGGGTAAACCACAATGACCGCGTGAGGACTCGGCATGTTTCCCGTGCTTGTCGTTCAGTTACCACATATGTGTTAGTTCTCCGATGTATTTGTGGAATCAACGGATCGTTAAGTATCAGTGTTCTATAATTAGCAGTTGTTCATTCAGAACATGTCGATAGTCTTCTGTATAACTACACGTAGAAGCTGTGTCGGGCAACTTCTACTATTGTCCTGTAATGATTTCAGCTCATTTACGGGAGTAGTCTTCTTCGGCACATAATGTATATGCTGCAAATATCGACTCATTTATAAGTTTTATCTTGGTCGAATAACTTGAGGACAATTGAAAACATTGTGAAGGCTGCGTGCTTAGTTGCGAGAACGTCTGTGAACGTTCCTTGTGAACTGCAAAATTTGCACCTTATCATGTAAATTATAAATGATTAGCTGGCCCAGGTAGTTGGAGTGTAGACTAAGGCTGTTGAGGGCAAAATGCACATGGTCAACATATTTGCTCTATGAACGCGTGATCAGAGTTCTAATCCCGGCCGTGGTAAGGATATGTACTCCTGATGGGCTCTGATAAGAACGAAACGCAAGTCTACTTCCATTTTTTCAAAGAGGCTAGCTAACAAATGCATCTGAATGTAGATGCCGCAATCAAACGTGAGTAATGTTCAACTCAAAACCGGGATGTGTTGTTGAACTTAACAATACGGCCTTTACACTATGATTACATGACTATCAGTAATCAGAAATTGAAAAGACCCAATCGCGAAATACTGGTGTTCAGCTACATCCAAATCGGCGGCAGAAACAACATGCTTTATTATTATTATTATTATTATTATTATTATTATTATTATTATTATTATTCATACAATTCCACTGCTCGACAATAAAGTTGGTGGGTCTGAGCTTAAACTGTTTGAGTAATCCTGCTTAGTCAGTCAATTCCTTGGAACATTTGATGGATTTCATGTGACTTGCCGGGTTGAGTGTGTAACTGAGTCCAAAATGTAAACACTCTGAACTCCCTGTGGGACTTCTTAGCTCAGTTGGTAGAGAGTTCACCGCCTTTCAGAATACTGTTTCTTTCGCTGGTTCGAATATATCTGACGGCAAGATTTTTCGCAGTTGGATCCCTTCTAAATTATCGTATCTGCAACGCTATTTGTCAGGAATTGTTCCAGTTTTCCCACCATTTATCACCTATTAGACTGCATACCATCAAATTTGGTGTAGTTGGTCAGAAAGATCCCAAATATATGCAAGCTTGAACTAACCACAATGAACACGTCCACACATTGCAAATTACTTTGATATTCCAAGAAGGTACGCAATTGTTTTAAAAGAATTACGACTTATACTTTTGTGTATGATACCTTTTGGCAATATTGAAATTCATTCAATTTTCGTAACACTGTTAACCACTTTTTTCATACAAACAAGACGATCAGAAAATCGCCTACATTGATGATCTTGAAAAGCACGAAAGTCGGTTCGTAGAATGTAATACTATGTTCAGTAACTTGGAATAAACTCATTCGGACACGACAATGTACGAGCTTGGACGTCTTATGTACTATACATCATTATTTCCCCCATTGCAGTCTTTGTGGATATCCGCCGTTTTACGATGAAAACGATCATGAATTGTTTCGCCAAATACGGCTAGCTGAATACGAATTCGACTCTCCTTATTGGGATAATATATCAGATTCAGGTGAGTAGTTTCGACTGAATCTGTGTACTTGGATTTTCCACATTTAGTGTTTTCTCCCAGATATAACGGCTACGTCAACCCGGTAAAATCAGTCATAAGCTGATTGGTCCGTGTTCAGGCAGCCGCCTCACTCTATTGATTGTTATTGACATTTGCTTGACCACATTGGTTTGCCCTACAAATGCGAAGTTTGTTGCATCTTAGGCTTGGACTACGATACATTTGGCTGCCTCCAGTGTATTTTGCCGTACAGTTTGGATGACAACGTTTGACGGCGCGTACTCAGTGAGTACAAGTCATCAACGAGGTGAACCAGGACAGTAGCATTCGAGCAAACGCACTGTCTACTTCATCACCCAATGAAACAGGCCAAGGGATGGCGACAGATAGGCCGGTTGAAATTCTTTCATTGAAAATGACTAGTCAGGCTTCGGCAACGGACACAATGATCGAACTCTACCGTTTGTGAAGACTATAGTAAACGGTAGCTTTGAGTTTGCGCTTCATGTCAACACTGTCATAACGTTCGAGATTGGGTTGAAAAGGTACGAATGATATTTGGAAAGTGTTCAATAAGATGAGATCACTCGAACATCTGAGGTTTCCTAATTTCGTCCTACCCAGTAATTCTGAGATTTTCATCCTGGAGTAGACTGTGAAAACCCCCACATATGTATTCAGTTGTCAAACTTTCATCCTCTACACTGGATATCAGTGCCTAATACCGACTAATTACGATGTCGGCGATTTTGCTGCCTATGATTGAACTGTAAACGTGGAATGCGGGTTGTTCAAGCACAAAACGATAGTACCTGGTCAAGCCAACTGTCTTGTGTTTGTTAATTGTTTCTAGTTACATCCAACTGAAATTGAGTACAACAGAAAGTCACTACAGAGTACAGGCGAATCGTCACTCTGAAACATGATACCGCCACTACTAGTCTGCGCAACAAAAAACACGTCGAATTACGCGTTCGCAAAGCAGCTGTTCACAGGTTTGGCGACACAAGCTCAAATACCCAGTCAATATCTGTGGTCACTCGTTAGCTGTGTAAGAAGTGGTATTTCATTACACACTGTCCATTGAGATGGTACGGTTGTCATAATTGCAATCAAAATGATCATAAGACTTACTATAAACTAACATACTCGATGCACTCAGTCCAGTAGTTCAGACACTTGGAAGTCATTTCGAAAGGGAAGATAGACTCATACACTATATCGATCAGCTGCCTTCACACCCAACTTCAGTCTTCGTCGTAGGTACCTGACAATCAACGCAAATCGCATGCTATTCTGGTTACAGGTATACACGGTCTGGGATCTCACAAAAATTTCCCATTCAGTCTGACATGCTGTGAGCCAACATCCACTCAAACTAACAGTGGGGGCAACAGTAACTGTGTCCATTGAAAAGCTGCGTCTGGTTGATTCAACTATGGGCTGATTTTCGAGGCCGGTAGATTCACAATAACATGCGTGCCTGATTGCACCAACTTCGATTTATTCGTTCTGGACAGGATGGAGAACTTCAACCCATTAGATAAGTATGTAACAGTTCATGGACAATATGGAGGAACTCTTAACCGTGATAGCTTGAGTACCCACTAATAAATAACGATGGTCAACGATGGTCAATGGGAAGGTTAAATCAGAAAGTTTAGACCATTACTGGTGGTATCGATGTGCAAGCTTAACTCAGTGGCGCTCGACCGGACCGTGTCCTATCCTGTTCAGTTGTTCTTGTTCCGATCCGGGTCCAACCACGTCACGCGGGCATGTATATTGACGCACTGAATCACATCTAGTTGGAGCGTTCCAATTGGCTGAGTGAGCAGGTGGTGCCGCGTGCGCGTGCGTTCGTGCGTTCCGATGTGGAAGAAGGTTTTCGGGCCGATGAATGTGTGGGTGTGCATGCACAGGTTTGAACAGTGAGCGTCACTTATTCTTAGGCTTGTCACGTGATGCGCCGCGTGAGAGGGCGAGAAGACGGCTATATAGCCTCCCGCCAGCTGTGAGGTTATGGTGAAACAGCGGCCACAAGCCGATCTGAAAAACGAACTGACCGGCCGGATTTAGTTTTGTAGGTACTTGTTTCAGGTAGTGTGTGCGAGTCAGTCGGAGTTGATTCCTTCATAGGGCGCGCTGCAATGAGACGATCGATCGATATATTGTTGCGAGATGCACCAACATCCAAAGTGTAATGTTTGTCCGAACGATTCAGAACACGATACGTACCTTTGTACGCTGGTTGTAGGGATTCGTGGAGCTTATCACAGCGGACAAATACGTGCGAACAGTTAGTCAATTTGTTAGAATAATTGGTGGGTTTGTTTTGAAATAGTGGTGGTTGATAAGCTATCTTGGACATGATATACTGCAAGCGACTTAAGTAGTTTGTCGGATCAGAAGAGGTTGCATTGTTCGAATAGGTTAGTAGCTGACCAGGTAAACGCAAGCTGGTGCCATAGGTAAGTTGTGCTGGGGAGCATTGACTACCAGCATGAACAGAGTTGCGTAGTCCAGGAAGCACAAGCGGTTATTGATCAAACCAAGCGGTTGAATCTAGTTTGGTTGTCAAAGCAGCCTTCAATGTCCGGTGAAACCTTTTGACCATTCTGCTGGATTGTGAATGGTACTCTGTGGTACGAATCCGTTGAATTCCAAGAGGACGTGTGAGTTGCTCGAATAAATAAGACTCGAACTGGGAGCCGCGGTCCGTAGTTACAATGGATGGTATGTCAAGGCGTGAAATCCATCCTACTACGAATGCAGTTGCCAAGGTTTGAGCAGTGGTGTCACAGATCGGAAAAACTTCAGGCCTCCGAGTAAATCTGTCGACACACGTGAGAAGATATCTGAAAACTTTCGATGGTGGTAGGGGTCCAACTACGTCAATGTGCACGTGGTCGAAGCGAGCATCTGGTGGCGGAAATGATCCAAGTAGAGTGACTGTATGACGATGGATCTTCGATTGTTGACAAGCCAAGCAGCAACCCGTCCGATCGTCAATATCCTTGTTCATGCTGAACCAGACGAATCGTTCAGAGATAAGTTTCCTGGATGCTTTGACTCCTGGATGTGACATGTTGTGAGGGACATCGAAAACAGTTTTCCTCATTTCTTTTGGAACGATAGGTCTCGGTGATCCCGTATAAAAATCACAACGAACTAATACTCCTTGAAGTGTTATATACTGAGCGTTCATTGAGCTCTTGTGTTTTTCTGTCAGGATCGTTAGCTTGAAGTTTAGCCATATGCGCAAAGTCGACGGAGCTATCGAACGAGATGTTTGTCAGTTGGACTATGGATAGAGCGCTAGCTACCGCGTTTTGCTCTCCGTTATCATAGAAAGTTCGATGTATACTGGGAAATATAATCCAAGTGACGTAACTTTCGTGGCGAATAGCGATCAGGTCTGGTCGATAGGGCGTACGTTAATGGTTTGTGGTCGATAAAAGCACAAAATATACGTCCTTCAACGAAGTGACGGGAATGTTTGATGGCCAAATAGATTGCCAATAGCTCATGGCTGAAACTACTGTAACGAGTTTGTGCCGGTTGCAAAGATTTGGAGAAAAACGAGACAAGTTGCCACTTGTTATCAACTAATTGCTGAAGTACAGCTCCAACAGCCAAATTTGATGCACCAGTAGTGATACTGATAGGAGCGGAGGCATTCAAGTGATGAATGGATGTTGCTTGTGCAAGCATCTGTTGTATTGAGTTAAACAAATTGACTGATGTCTCAGGTAATTCCAACAGTTTATTCCGTTCGGAACTCAACAAGTCAGTGAGTGGCTTCAAGGTGTCAGCAGGGTTAGGTAAGAGGCGGCGGTAGTAGTCAACCATACTAAGGGGTTGAGGAAAGTCCTTGATGGCAGCCACATTGGCGGCAAGCGGATGTACACCAGTGAAGTTGATATGGTGTCCAAGAATGTCCAGTGATGACACTCCCAACTGACACTTGGAAGGATTGATGACAATACCAAAATCGCTCAAGCGTCGAAAACTTGGAATAGATGTGTGCGATGTTCCTCGGGGCTGGAGCCAACGATCAGAATATCATCGATGTATGGATGAGCGAAGTCCAAACCACGATGCACTTCGCCTATTAGACGTTGGAAGTTTGTATTACGTTTCTTAGCCCAGAAGGCATCCGCAAAAATTCAAACAATCCAAATGGCGTGGTGACTGTAGATTTCGGAATGCCTTCTTCTGCCACAGGAATTTGATGCTAAGCCCGTATCAGGTCGACTTTGGAGAATATTGTCTTGCCGTGCAGATCAGATGTGATATCATGAATGTGTGGGACAGGATATCGGTCTGCAACGGTGACTTGGTTGACACCTCTGTAGTCTCCACATGGACGCCAGTCATTAGAGTCTTTTTTAGAAACCACGTGGAGTGGGGAAGACCACAGACTTTTCAAGGGTCGAATTATCCCAAGCTGGAGCATGTGGTCGAATTCCTTGCGGGCGACAGCGAATTTGTCAGGAGCTAAGCGTCTGGGCCTGGCCGCTACTGGTGGATCACGAGTCGAGATATGATGGACAGTTTTGTGCTTAATGGACGATTGTTAAAAATTAGGATTAAGTATTCCAGGAAATTTGGCAAGTAGTGAGGCATATTCCGGGTGAGCTTCAGTAAGTGTAACTGATAGACGAAGAGAATCAATGTTTGCCGATTGACCTATGACAGTCAAGTTGGTAGTTGGATCGAATAGTCGGCGGTGCTTCATGTCTACCAAGAGACCGAAATTGTTGGGAAAATCTGCCCCAAAAATTGTAAATCGTACATCAGCAATAAGAAATATCCATCTCTAGATGCGTCTCAAACCAAGGGACATGGTCACGGAACGTTGGCCGTAGGTCTGAGTGGAAGAACCGTCGGCAGCTTTGAGTGTTTGGCCACGGAAAGATCAGATTTGATCTTGTGATGTGGCGGGAAGAACACTGATTTCAGCTCCTGTATCAATAAGGAATGTATGACCACTTTCCTTGTCAAGTATGAAAAACAGGCGACTTGAAGTTTGAAAACCAGCTGAGTGTTTCGCAGAACTCAACTGGTGCTGCCGTTTCTCGAATGGTTGAAAGTCCGAGAGAAAGTACATGGAGTAGTGCAACGTTTTGCACTAGTGGCAAATTTAGGATGATAAAAGCATACTCTGTCTGTCCTATGAGTTTTAGATGAAGATTTGTTCAACGATCGACTGCGTGGACGAAGATGAGCAGTCGGCTGTGAGTGTCACTGGGACAAGTGCGTTGTCAACTGGTTCAGCTGAAGTTGAATTTGTTGAATAATCCGTTGCTGTTCATGGATCAAAGACATGAACGGTGTTGCGTCAGTGGAAGTGGATGCTAAGCGAGTAAATCCAGTGACACTGTTAGTTGGCGTGGCTTCGATGACCTTATCCGCCGATGAAGTTAGGGTGTCCAAACTCTGATCGTGAACGAGTTAAAGTTTTACTTGCACGGGACTTAGTATACGTTGAAGAAACAATTGTTTCAGTAAACGACGGCTACAGTCATCATCATGGATCATCAACTTTAACACTTGGCCCCGTACGGCATAAGCTTCTCGATCAATACTGTCCTCGTTATGTGACTGCCTGAGACCCGTTTTATGACCACCGAAAACAGCTCTGTATTTTACTTTACATATGGTTGCGTAGAAACTGAATAGGCTACACCAGTCCGGAAACATACGTCCGAGCAACACTTTGCCATGACAACCATCAATCATGGTTGTTAAGCCATCCAATGGTTTTGCAGGTATATGTGCAGACTTTTCATCGGGACTGGATGCTATCAAAATCCTCCCTTAGTGCGAGAGGGTCTCTTCATTAAACTCAACAACGAACGATTGTTTACTAAACCAGATATGGTGAATATTTATCTGCCGTTAAAAGTTGAAGAAGACTCCAAACAATATACAACCAACACATCGTTTCTTATGGTATCATAGTCGACTACATTGTTACGCTAAAGCATCACATATAATCTTCTAGTAACTTAACGGTTTGCCGAGAATTATCATCAACCTTGATATCCTTCTCATGGATAGATACGAATCCGAACAAATCGCTGCAATTTCATCAGAGCAGTAAGAAGATATGTTACGCTATCTTGACATTTTTCTATTCCCACCAGTCGTAGACGTAAAACATGCAAGTTGTAAAAAAAAAGCAAAATATACACAGGCAAACCGGGAATGTACACTTATGGATTCACTTCAATTATAATGTCAACAGCACCACGGCAACCCCATGAGTTACGTTAAGTACTTTTGAGCGTGATTTTCTGACAAGCTCTCAGTTTGTGTGCGCAGTACACCGCATCGTTGTAAACTGTCACCGAATTCATCCGTTCAGTGTCCCATGATGTCTAGAGCCTTGTTTCGTTACAAAATAGTCACCTTTGGTTTTGTTAGATATCTGAAAATCCAGAATAAACCGATGGAAAACTCTTAGGACTAGTGCTAAACTCTCTGGTTTTTAATCCGCTCAATGACTTGTGGAGCGTGACTAAGCATCCGGCGAAGCAACGGATGAGCAGATCACCCTTTTGTTTGGTATACCAATCTAACATGAGTGACGACTGAAATATTTTCAGAAGTCTGCTGAAAAGCCAGATATATAGTTACTGCACTCTATTACCACAAAGTGATAGAACACATTCAATCGTTCTATTTGAAAATACCCACTACTGAAAAGGACTGACTAGTCTATTGTCTTTTTTATGCATTTGGGCATTAAATGAGTGAAGATCCACTATCCATTGTACATTGGGTGTACTATGGTAAATAACCAGGTTCGATGCCGGTTTAGGCAGTGACATCGTGTACATGTGTTAGGCGTTTGGTGCAGTTCACAATATCGTTCATAGAACGTGGCAACAAAGGGAACAGTGTTGTAAATGTTTAAACTAACTGCACCTGATGATTAATTCGATTCTTCAGCACATACCACTGATAGGATATTGATATATACCAGAGTGTTACATCGAGCATCGTCGGTTAAACGGTTGACAGTCACAGAGTACTTTAACAACAAGCATGAAGCTGAATCAATAGAGTTTTTCTCAATTTATACGGACTGTGCTAGGTAGTTGACCTTTCCTTTCAGTCCATGATTATTATCACCATCTTGTGACTCAATCACACTTGGTTAATCATCCTCCAGTTGGTGAAGATATGAGAACGTAAAAAACTGAAAATTGACCTCACGAGGAGCATAAAGCGTAATGTTGAGTTGAATTGACTTGACAATAAATGTGAACAACGTAATCACTGTGAAAGTGATATGAAATAGACCGTTTATTCTCTTCTCGTAACCGACACGGAGTTGGTTCATATTTGATGAACAGTGGAATAAACGAGTAAGTGCTACGTGCCACACTAAATGAGACATGATGGCTTGGTGAATAACTGGCATCCATTACTGGTCACGTGGACAATTGACATCAAGAGATAAACAATAACCAGTTTCTTTCAACTGGCTGAGTGAGTGAATGCGTAACATATTGAGTTGGCTATGACATGGACTCCAGCCTATAGGTTTGTAGAGAAGAAAGACGAGAGTTATGCTTTCCTGGGACAAAGTTAGGACAGGAACAACCTACACATTTATGAGGTCTGTAGGGCAGTTCACAAAAGGAACAATGCGGATGAGGTCGAAACTAACTAGAACTGGTGATTGGTTCCATTCTTCAGCAGATATCTGTCGGAAAACGGTAATGAAACGAGGCGGATAGATGTGCATCCAGTAGTCAGTTTCCATTTTAAATTGTTTGACGTGTTCCTTATAAGCTACCGATTAGCACATCTTCATATCTAGTCAACCAATTCTCCAGTTTCCGCTTTTTTCTCTATCACCCATTGCACTGGAATTTGGTTAGTTGCTTTTGATCTGTTTTTAGTCTAATTGTTCTGTAAGCACAATTACCAGGACATCCCTACATCGCTCACGTGATGCGGTTTGTCTCATCTGAATCATACCGTAATCTATCAAAGCCAGAGTGGGCTTGCAATAGTCTGTCACCTACCCCGGACATCATTCGCCAAGGCTTGGAGATAGCGATCGATCAACTACTTTGAATGTTCTAGTCCTGCTCTCAGCCGTCAGGGCATTCGTCAAGATGCTACTAAAATGGCAACGCCCTAGCACTCGAGACAGGGCTTACCCGGCCTTTCCGGCGGTTCGGGCGACGCTGACAGCAACTGATGTCAGCACCAATCCGCCCGGATCGCTCATGTACCCACATACAGACGACCAATTTGCCAAATGTGTTGTCCATGCGGGTTCTACGTCGTACAAACACACTCACACTGCCAGTGCCAATCGTATACGTGTTGGACTGCATCCGAGTCAGTTTGCGTACAGGCGAGCTAGATTCGTTTTCTGTCTGCGTCCAGCGGATCCGTGACCTCCATTCCGTAAGAGCCAACAAATCCCTGTTAGCCTACTCATGTACACATTAGCTATGCGACCCCATTCGCCGCTGAAACCCAGAGAACCCCACTGGGCCATCTCCAGTTGACATCGAGACACGCGAAAGTGGTATCGAGTCATTTTACACGGGATACTTTATTTTTAATCTGTGACGTGGGCTTTTAAGTAGTTCTCTGAGAGGATTGTTCCGTGGGCTGTTTTACCCATTTCGGGACGTGTTCTGCTGCTACCTGAGATAGTTGTTCCATGCCGCCCACGCAAAGTTCGAGGTAGCAGCAAGTGATCTGGTATACAACGTGAGAAACAGAATAGTTAAACAAACTGCTTTCGGGGTTATACAGAGCTTGACCTGTACTGGTTTTAACCAAACCCAACTGGTTAGCCGAGTACTTACGACTATAGGTCACACTTCATTATCTGTTTGACGTCATTTGCCATATGATCCTTTTGAGTTGCAGAACAGGCCCATTGCACTTGTCCATCATGTTGTGAATTTCTTGTGGTTTTTCACGACATTCATTTGCCAGAAACGGTTTTCTTAGCATCTCTTGATCCGCATGCATTTTAGCAAGATTGTGAATAGGCCTGACTCTGTGGAACAGGATATTGGCAAAACCACGTTTGCACACTATCGGGGCAAATCTGGAGAACCGAAGATATTGCCGTCGAGATGTTGTTTTCCAATGATCAGATCGCTGTGATATCCCATCTTGCCAACTACTAATAAGTACACCTAACAAAAAGCTCAACCTCCGTTTGTTTCAGTTTCGTGAGACAAGAATAGCATGCAGTGAATGGAATTAAGAAGATCGAAAAGCAAATAAAAACAACCAACATTGGTAAATAAAAAAAACAGAACATCATCAATCTATTGTTTGTATAATACGGTCTTTACAGTACTATCTACGATTTGTCGTGCTCTCATTCCTACGAAGATAAAAGCTAATGTTGAGTCTAATGAACTATCCATAATCACTACGTCTACCAGTCTGCAAGAAAGTCTCTTAAATCTAACTGTGATGTTTTCTGTACACGGAAAAAATGAAATCCTTCAGGTATCCAAATGCAATGTGTATATCACAGTTCTGGCTAATGATGAAGTCACAAAATGTCTACTGTCTCACGGAAGAGTAATAGTTGCAACAATTACATTAATATCAGTTAAATACACAACCTGTACACTCACTGACACGCGTTCTAATGTTGCTAATCCAGAGGAATCCTTTAAGCAGTGGGGGGGATAAAATTCCACAGATTAGATTCAAAATGTCAAGGCAAACGACTTCATGGTAAGCTGAATTATTCATACAGAAAACAGGTCGCAAAGATTATTCCTCTTTGTATATTTTCATGTACTCTTGATTTGTAGTATTTCTATGCCAGTTGGCTTCATGCGTCTATATTGGTTATCGATGTGACCGTGCAACAGCATTATCTGTAGTAGCTTCGCTGTTTGCTTTTCCAGCAATGTTACTTTCGGTCATTCAATCCGCCTTAAACTTCCACCGGTCTTCCATATCTGTGAGAGTTATTTTACTCGCCTACAAGATTTTAAGCTTCCTTTTCAAACAGAAAATGGCGACGTTTTCACGCTTTCAAAAAGAAAAACGTTTCGGTTTCTAGGTTAACGAGAGTCGTCGACATCTTGATCTGCACAGAAATGAAGTGCTTCACCTGATGACCACCTGCAACTGACGTGTCAATACTAAAATCGTTTCTTTAAATGAAAAGCCACCACTATCTTCTTACCATCGTCTCCGGAGCCCTCCGAATCAAGTCCTGATGAAAAACGTTGAGTAAAATTGGCTCGCAAGGTCATAATGCTGATGGCGTTAGAGATTCCATTTACTAATAGTTTCGATGCAGACAACATCGGTTCCTAAACGACCCAGAACATATTGAAGCGTATACAGCTTAATTCTTAATGATGGTAGAAATAAACTATGGTCAAGGATAACATCGATTGCCATCTTCGTTGACAAGATGTTCTACATACTTCACACTCCTTTGTCCATTGGCGGTTGGTTGCATTATTTATGGTATTCCGATGTATTCCGCTGACCGTCTGTAGTGCTAGGTGAACTTGTTATCTTGCTGAGTCCGACATCAAATACCAATCAACGGTGACTACTGGGAAACAGACGCCCTATCTAGATTGATCAGTTGAAGTGATCACGAACCGGAAGATACTGTGATTTTAGCCTTCTCTGCTGATACAGACGTTCATTGAGTCGTAGACAATACGATGATTGCACCATTAATGAACTCATACATCTAACCATTAATGCAACAATTATCCAGTAGGCGAGTGGTAAGGACACGTGTCCATAAAGTGTTCTCCATCAGTATCACATTGTTTGGTCAGCCGACTCCCTCAGAAGTGAAGTGGACCCATTCTGTCGACGTGAGTCTTACCCCTCGTTGCACCTCGCGTAGTCGTTCCAATAGCACTTCGGGGACACGTCCTCTTATAGTTTCACAAAGGACATTCCGGTATTGGTCTCATTAAAGCTGCGCCACGCAGCTCGGCTCATTGGCTTACCGCGGAAGCTAGCGAGTGTTATAGGGTTCGTTCAAGTTCAAAGAGTACACAAGCATCTAAGACATAGACCCGAACTGATGTACAATTGTGGTCTTGACCACACATTCCATGATCATATGTGCATGATGATATTGCTGGAACGCTGAGCGGATAGTCATATTTAGGAACTGGGATGTTTGTCGTGCTCGGGGTGATATCATCAGTGCGATGGAAGCAGTCAGCAAGTGTACCGACGTCGTTATTATGATAGGCATATTAGAAACTGCAGGTGTCAGCGCGCTGCGACATATCTTCGTCCACGCAGGTTGGTTTGTAGTAGTAGAGAACATTTAGAACACGTGAAAACTAGGGGGTAAACCTTAACACCAAAACGATCGGTAGCTGGAAACAGCTGCTGGTAATATGTGTATGCACTTTGTAGGATGTGATGTTGAAGATACTGTAACTGCAATGCTGCCAAAGATATGGATACAAATTAGCCACGCAACAGTGTTTGCGTTTGTCATTGTGTATTTCCACACACCTTGTAACAGATGACTAACAGGGAGTAAATTCACAGGCCACGCGAGCTTTGCGTTCACATCAATTTCACGTCGACATGCGCCGATGAGTTCTTCAGAGTCAACCGCATTCAATATGTTTGAGCGTCTCTATATCTTCCCCACTCTAAGACTTCCAACCACACACTGTCAAAGGCAACAAGTGACAGACTAACGACGTTGCCCCCCATGGTTTTTTCTTTTCGATTATCCAGGGACGCCAAGACCTCAGGTTCCTGAGGGAAGGTTTTCAACAGAAGTCTGGATGAGTAAAAACTGAGTACAGTTGCAGGCATCATGTTATTTTGTGTGATGTTTATCGATTACCCTTATGCCCCCACGATGAACCATGAGATTGTAACTTGGAGTGAAGCTGATTCGCGTTCTTTCGCAGTGATCCAGTCGGCCGTGCAGTTGGCCGAGGCGATAGTGCCCAACCGCAGTCCCCAACTGAAAAACGATGTTCTTGTCAATCAGATGACGGAGAGAAGATTACGTGATAGTAAAGCAACGTATCAAGGCGATGTCTGTATTTGCGACCTAAAGTGAAGGCATTCACTTAGCCCTATAGATGTTCAATGGTCAGTAGTTAGGCTTGTAACTGTAGAGATCGTAACGCTTGCTTTCATTATTTGATGTTAACCCGTTATAGTTGGTATCGATTTGGGTCACAGAATTGTAAAACACCAAAAACTCGCCAAACAAGCCCGTCTTCGACAATTCCTCATCGTGTTAATTAGTAAAATCTCAAAAGAAATAGACCCGTGAGATGCTTGATGGGAGGTCTTTGTAGTCCAGCCGGCCAGTATTGTTTAGCTACATAAAAACAAAATCCCTATCTCTCAGACGCAAAATATGGGGGGACTCCAACGATAAGTTCCAGGGCGAGTAGTACAATATTTGTAATATAACACAAGAAAAATGTACTAGTACAGTTTAGATAGCATTCGGAAGACAAACAAAGGTTTTAGATTGGACATAAAAACCGGACAAGATCTTTATTTTAAAATTGATATAACGCGCCTTTACTTTGCCAAAGGTTCCTGCTGTGCGGCTTTACCCAATCTACTTGCGCGAAGACAAGAACACGATTGCGGAAAAACACGTTGTATTGCCGACTACCAGTTCGACCAAATGAATAAAATGCCTGTAAATATATATCATGAAATAGTGGTCAAATATGGCCATTCACTTGTTGAATCAGTCTGCTTGTTTAGACCACTTCGCTACCAAGTGGCCAAGTAAGGCCAATTCCATAGGCGTTAGTTTCTCGGACTGGCGTGACACCCACGCTCACTTGCACTTATCCTCCTGGCGCGACACACGTTCACTTGCACGTCTCCTGCTAGTTGGTCCGACGTGCCCCTCAGTGCTTTGTTGATGTCTGATTTCGTCAGCCTTCCCTGAGGTCCCGATTGGTTTGCAATGATGACTGATTTCGTCAGCCGTCACCAATGTCCTGACTAGATTGTTTTGGTGAATTTGCCTCCTAACAGAAATATATCAACAAGATTGAAGGGAAAAAAAGATAGCAGACTATTGTGATCCAGGTTTCTGAAACGAATGACAAGCTGTTTATCATATGACGGGGGTCACTTAACAGGCAAACTTATAGTAAGTAATTATGTGGATCGATAGAAGTTCACGGAAGTTACTTCCGGATCATACTCTATTTCTATATAGTGCTCTTCCGTTGACCAGTTTTTGCCTTCAGGTCCTGCCTGGACATAAATAAAACAGACTGGTTTGTTTACTGGGACTGGTGATGGCATGTGGTTGGAGTGAAATAACTGGACATGACGAGGAAAATTGTTGCTGCCTTGTCACTTGCCGACTTTCAACGTGGGACTTACAGTTCAAACGAACAACAGCTACTTGGACTGGAAGTGAACTAATCCTTGTCATTGCTCATAGGATGCTACCGGTCAAATGAACAGAAACGCCGCCGATAACACAAATGTCACCTCGTTGATCTCAGATAGTTTCAGATAATGTAGTACGAGTGACAGATTTTACCGTCAAGCTAAAATCATTATCATCGTCGTTATCGTCATCAAGCTTGTGTAGCGATACAGCATGTGGTCATCTCTCCTACATTTCGTCTGAAGATGCACCAATAATACGGTATTCTAGTTGTTCTCCACGCCGACTGATTTACCTCCCGTCAGCATCGTCAGCTATGTCATGTCTTTTGCATCCATTGTGTTCATCGATCTGTTGCGTATTTTTCTGCTCGTGCGTTCGAATGGAATATACCGATCGTATTGATCAACTGATACTCAAGATAGCGCGTCTTGGACCCTGAACTTAGCTTTCATTTTGCCTCAAATACTGTGTAAGGAGGCACATTCTTTAATGAAGCAGATAGAAGTATAATCATCCTTGAAACTTTGTAAACCTACGGGTAGCATCGAACATCAGCTGCTTGAAGTGAAACAGAAGCATTTTGGTCCACAGCTGCTGAGTCAGAGTCAGTGTTGAGTAAATGGTTCTGTATTACTGAAATTAGATAGTCACATTGAAATAGTGTGATCGGACACATGCCTGTTTCATAATAATATGAACTGTACTTCTTCGTTTGCGTGTCGGCACTCCGATCATCCGATTCGTTCTAACGTCACGAAAGCCATATGATGGTGGTTTCTCTTGATTCGTTCTTCATCCTGACTGCCTTGTGTGGCGATTACCTATCACATGCATTCACAGTTTTGGTGGTCATGGTTCTAACTCGTTCCTAGCGAACATTGGTGTCGACATCTCGGATTGAGAATCAAGCCGTACGATCGACTGCGTAATTGTAGTAGGGACGATCCGGTATATCGTCCATCCGATTAGGTGGTTCTACAGTCCAATCATCTGTCATAACTCGTATTCAGGCCGGATGGGCAGTTTGCATTTCGGGCGAGTGAGAACGCCATGACGCCAATGTGCGCCACTATGCAATGTAGATAATGTACTTAAAAGTTCAGGTTGACGTACAAGTTCCGCTGTTCACAGCAGGGCATAAAGTAAACGTACTGATCACGCATTCTAGTCCTCGGTGAACATGTCGTTATCCTTAGAAGCTATTTATTGGAAAAGCAGTGCAGTTTTTCCAGTCAAAACCGCCTGGTAGTGCAAGCAAAACGACACCGTTGAATTCAGGCTAGAACTTGTGAGTTGAAGCCTGCGCAGTTTCCATAAACGACCGCCGACGTATGCGCTATTTAGTTTGGCCGGAATGTGACGGTGCAATTGCCACTCGGGTATGACGTGGACAGCCAGGCTCATCGTTCAGGTCGAGTATTTCGGTCCGTTTATCCTTCATACCCACGCCTCTTCTGCAGAGACACTCAAATGGGTTCGACATGCGTTCCGTGGGTGAATTACACGATGCATCCGAAGAGTGATGCAGATGGGTAGCATGAATCTTGACCCGTTCCCCACAAACGAACTGATGATGATAAAATATGCTATGCACTAATCAGAACCCATCGGTGCTGCTGTTGAATCAAGTAATGTACAGAGCACTAACATGTACCTCACTTTTGCGTGTAAAGTGTACTCTGATCAACCCGACTAGGTTAAAAGTCATGTTTTGGCTTCTTTTGTTCCTATTGCTTCTGCACCTCGTAAACATGTTGAACAGACTTGACAGTCTTTGGCAATGATAGGGTTTTGACATTCACAACTGTCCGTTGATACTTAGATCAATATATGCCGTCCTGCATGATACATTGGGTTATACGACGAGTCAGGTTCATTATTTTTCTAAATATTCTTGGTCACGCTAAGAAACATATTTCGCTTGTTGTTCAGTAATCTACCGTTTTTCTGTTGCAGCCAAAGATTTTATCCGACATCTTATGGAAAAAGATCCGAAAAAACGCAGCACATGTACGCAAGCGTTACAACATCCGTGGATTGCTAGCAATACGGCGCTTGATCGGGATCTCTACCCATTTGTCAGCGAACAGATCAAAAAGAATTTTCTGGCAGTTCAGCGTTGGAAAGTAAGTTTGTTTGAAATGATAGAAAGACAACCCCGGATCGAGGCTTTAACATCTGAAACGTATGTGTGTGTGTTTTCATGCTAATTTCGCTATATTCTGGCATCAGTGAGTATCTTTTTAAATATTTCTCAGAACGCCAACTGCATAACAGTTTACATTAAACTGGCGATTACCACAACGGTAGAATATCCTCCATCTACACATTGTTCGACGTATGAGTATATCAAACAAACCACTTTCGGTTTTGTTAACATACTACTCATTGTGATACGACCGTTTATGCAGTCGGTCCGATAAGGCTTACTCGATAACACACTTTTGATTGGGGCGAACTCATGAAAATTATTCAAAATGTAAGAATCATATCGTATTACTAAGAAACTAACATTTCTGATATTCATCAAATACAACCGTGCTGTATTGCTACTTAGAATTTTGAAACACGTTGCTCCACTGACACGTTTGAACATAACAGTTAGCACAAGAAGAGTGGTGAATGCAAACAACCCCTATGGACGCACCAGTACCGAATTTACAGTAACATGAATAGATCTTTTCTATGACAAACAAATAGGAGGATGCATAGTCAATCGGTGGAATAGGAAAGGTCACCGAGTCCATGGCAGGGTCAAGTTCACGAACGATTGTCTCTGAGTCCACAAGGCCGATCTCAATCGATCGATTGTGACGGACTCGGAAGACCACAATAATTCTGAATTGGAATGACGTAACAGAATGTCGAATGCACATGTTGAGTCGATAACGTGACCAGTGGTCCGGCCGAGTCCAGAGACTACGAACGCCGGTTGTTTGCGCGCTCAAACGCCATTGCCGTTATTCGGTAACGCGAACTTCTGCATCCATTTAGGCAGATGTTCCTTCACCCCGGAGATTAAACGTCTCTCGGTTCTGCCTTTGTAACTTTTACCGCAGTCTCAAATTATTAGTGGCGAGGTTTGGTTGAAACTTGCTGGTTGTTACACCGTGTAATCAGTCTGAGGTTCAAGATTGTCCGTTAACTTGCGAAGATATCGTTCTTAATTTAGTGCACACAGCACTACAGATATCCGTATCAAGTCCTTCAGCTCCCATGGAAGAACAAACCGTAGGTGAAAAGCAACGACTTGAGACGTATTGCGAATGTCCACAGAAATTATACTAATTCGACCGACTGATTTGCGTCAACCACACTCGAGTCTTTTGTCCATCGTAGAAAGGTCGTGATTAGGCTAGCGTATTGTGCTTACACAATTTTGCAACACGGTCATCAACCTTATATCAACCGTTTAAGGAAGTCATTTAAGAAACCTGCAGAAGAACCAGTTCAACTGGATCTCAAGGGATATACACTGAACTGTTCTTCAATACAATTGAATTCGATGCAATTAGTTTTGGGTCTGGATTATAAAATACCATCATATAGGTTGAATCGTAATCACGTTGAAGCCCAGTTTCAGAATTTAACTGATCAGCTATCAGATCTTCAGCCAACCACTGGAAACAAGCTAGGCTACCTTCAAAGTTAACTGACTGGTATCGTTTGTGAATTTATCATGACTCCGAGAGTTCCATATAGAGATGTAACAGGTCAAAATCACCATCTGAAAAGGTGGTCACTCTGAGAAAATAGAAAATTTACATGATACTACCTTTTAAAAGGGATTACAGTATGTTTCAAAATACGCAATGGTCAATAACTTCAATTAAACGAACTGATAACGTAGCCAAGCCTCGTGTAGTAGGCTGGACCCAGAGACAGTCTATGCATCCAGTCAAAGATCAGACTGTCGAATCCACCAATTTACATATGACTGTGGAAAAAGTTACAAAGGCAGAACCGAGAGATGTTTAATCTCCGGGGTGAAGGAACATCTGCCTAAATGGATGCAGAAGTCCGCGTTTCCGAAGGACGGCAACGGCGTTTGAACATGCAAACAACCAGTGTTCGTAGTCTCTGGACTCGTCCTGACCACGGGTCACGTTATCGACTCAACATGTGCATTCGACATTCTGTTACGTCATTCCAATT
>LUCH01001057.1:0-29375 GCA_013368495.1 Paragonimus heterotremus
AGAGAGCTATAAAAAAGCAGGAAATCAAGGTACAGTTGGTACTTACGAGAGAGTGAGAAAATACACAATAACAAAGGCGAAAGTTCGCTCTCTGCACCGGTGGCAGTGAGAGAAGTAAGAACTCCAGGAACATATATATTGGTTAACAATTCAATGGTCAATGCAAAACGGCTGTGTAGTACGTTAAAGAACACGAAACCTAGGGAAGAACTCACAATCGCTGAGCCAGTAATAAGCGAACAAATACCTAAAACGTAGTCTTCCACGAAGATCGAGACGGACAAAATATCAAAGCTCAAATACGGAATGTCAGACGCGGAAGAAGGATGCGGTGTTGTGTCCAATCGAATGCGAGTGAGCCATGCAGTCGGCCAATCAGATTGCTCTGACCTTCAAGCGATCGATAACACATGCGGGTATCGGCTGCTTGGGCCGTGTGGACCGAGAGTCTTCCGTAACGTTACTTCAAACGGTTTTTCTAATAAAGCTTACTTACTACTGGTATTTTCCGTCGTTCTTGTATGCAACATTAATGTTCAGGTTGCCAGATAGCCTCGAGAGGAGACAGTAACTGTCCTGTTAGCTCTAATTTATAAACTCACGACTAGGACTTCGCACCATGTTGAAATCACAGGAATCACTAAGCTAAAATACAAACAAAACCTGGTCAATGTTTTGGCGGATAGAGGCTGAAAAATCTGTTCACCAGATGCTTTGGAACACGAGCTAAGTTTTGCGCCCTTTACTCTAAATGAGAATAGCTACCGTGACAATTTTGAGACCAAGCATATGAAAGTATTTGAAGCATCAGTTAAGATCAAGGAGTTGATGGAAAACCCATTTTCATGCTACTGCCATACAAAGGAGATAGGTTGGCTGAATCGCTGACCCGCTGACTTACCACTTCCCTTAAGAGACCGTTTATCTCATTCACCAGTTCATTGCTGATTATTCTCAATCCGAAGGATAAGCAGCCGGTCCACAACTCATCTATGTTGATTTGCTCGTTCGTTTGCGGTTGTTCAGCAAAACTACGTGAATCGTACTACTCGGCACCTATCTGAAAAGAATCGAGGGACATAATCCAGCATGAATCGCGACAGCTGAGTGAAAATCAATCACGAATGCCATTGCAGGTCACTTGGCTGACGACGACGACCATCAGGTCAACACAGATCGATCGTTCACTGTCATCTACGGGATTCCACCGAACTGACCAAAACTTGTTTGCCAGCGAATGTTGACCGTTGTCGAGGCCACTGCCATTCGATAACGTAATCCAACCTTGTGTGAGCAGAAAAAACTTCGTCCAATCGCTCCAACCGCCTTGGCCATTGATTGACTCACCCGGTCGACACGTAGGCAGTTTATACCCAATCGGCGTCCAAAAACTACATTGAGATAGTGTGAATTTTGACCAATACCAAGTTTTGCATGTAACTGTTTTTAGTTTTATTTTCTTTTATAACTGCAACAGCCTGATGAGATTTTGCCGAAAACATATTATTGCTATACTTCTTGTTCTATAATCTGGCATACCTTGATTTTCCATCACAATTAGTGTAGCGATACTACCTTTTCACTAAATTCAAAATTAACTGACCGAACACGTATAGACAGTAGACGTGTCGATTTAACGTGTGTAAGTTGGACGGAAGGAGCGATAAATGCCAGATTTTCAGTCAAGGTATAATCATAGGAATGTGTGTGGATTTCTTTTCACATTTTACCTCGTTAGGAATGATACAAGATTCCAATACGCCCTGGATGAATATGAAAACTTTCGGAGTATAAAATCACTTGAAAATGCAGAGGCCGCAACGCCAGCTGTAGTAATATAAAGTAGGCAACAGTAATCCCAGCTACACACAAATGAATCCCAGAGCAGTTTCATACGTAGTAATGACAACAGCAACTTAGCGAACAAACTCGTAATGCACACGGCGTTATATGATGCACCAGAATACCAGTAATTGGACAATAATTGTACCATAAGCCAATCCCCGGTCGTAATCGCTACACACCCCTTATTTTCAGCGAAATCAGTTAGTATTTGAGGGAACCTGTCATGGTTTTGATACCATTTGTCTGCACACCCACCTTTCCCCAGTTCGTTGGAATTAACAACTCAAAAGCGTTCCTAACCCCTGTTCTCGTATTCCTCGCCCATGATATGCAGTAATGGGTTAACCATTTATTTGCTCGTTATCTGCGTGAAATAGCTTGCCACAAAGAACTGATATCATCGATCGCTCGACACTTGCTGATATAGACTTTGAGTGAGCCAACGTAAATCCTTCCGGATACGTTATACAGCAAAACCTTAAAGGTTTCTCCGATTTACAGAGGCGATAGCAGTCAATGAACGGAAGTCACCCCTCTGTGTGCAGTAGGACTTGTTCAGCAGTAACACACTGCCACGGTAACTAATAAGTATTGAAGAAATTGTGAGTAATGATTTTATCATTTGGCTTCACAATGTCAATTGAACTTTGCTATATAAACTCGCTGACGGCAGAATGCACCTGATGAGATGTAGCGAAATGTGCTCGAGAGGTACATTTTGTAAAAACAAAAAACTGTTTCTGACTTCTCCGTGAATTAACTACATACACCACATCACTCCATGGTTAAACACAAATACAACGGAACATACTGTTACTAAGTTGAAAAGCATGGAAAAATACCTAGACAACAAAACAGAGAAGTAGCATACATGATTTAGAGTTCCTGCTACCCGCCTTTGGAACGTGACGCAAACGGCAAATGTCGGAACAAAACTTATGGGCGGTTCAGTATGACTCATTTACCACAGTAAAATATAGAACTCAGTAATTGTTCATCTAGCTTCTAAATCTGTTTTTCATTTATGAATGCAGCTTTCCATCACCCGTTGTGGTCTTGAAATCATACGTCGCTGAGGCTTTGCCCAGTTGAATCCAAGGCTACTGTTGATTACCATCCATGAGCTGCCCGCCTGTCATTAAGGCATTTGTCAACGGCTAGTTGCTATCAACCGTGAGACACGGTAGCCAGAATAATGGGCCGATGAGGCTGGCGATTTGACTCGATCAGAACACACACCCATATAATAGCGGCAACAATCCTATCTCGCTGGGTACAGGCATCTTTCGTTGACCGGGCCCGAAGAGGTTACAGTAGGTCTTTGAGTAATATGGGGGCACAAGTGTGATGTCTATTGCCCTCACTCCCAATCACACTGAACCAACGGGAACCATTCTGTAGGAACCATCGTCTTTGAAAAGGTTGGTATGAAGCTGTCGGAGGTAGCTGGTATGTGTTGCTTTTACATAAGTAAAGTCCGGAGCAGCATAACAACAGGATGTAAGCTTCTCCTTGCATCTCCCAATCGTTTCAGATTGAGAATTCGATTCCAGTATACATAAGGTCAACCAAAATGAAGCGTTTACTGAGAATCTGCAAGACAACTGTTGATAAACAAGTTTCTACTTCGAACATCCGTTCAGTAGCACGGTGAATGGAACTAAGTTTGTGCCCCATTTGATTCACAATGGATTCCCACGGTCAGCTCAAATTAGCACTGACTGGACGTTTCATTGAAACCAAAAGGTGGCACGACTGAAGATTCCACAATTTTACTCCCCTATTTCGTTATACGTTTATCCAGTCCAAACAAGCACGGTTGATGTACATTCAATTATCATAGATCAGTGATACAGAGTAATAACATGATGGTTCGAGCAGATTTTAGTATCTTACGGTTCAGCCACATCCAATGGTCTTTGTTGCAATCGATTTTGAGCTGGTGGGGGTTCAGAGGCCACACTGATTCACTTGACTTGTTGACAGGCCTGTGTCAGAAGCAAAAGTTAGTCATAAAAAAACCAATTACTGACTCCTTCTAAGCTGCTTTTGTATCGTGTAAATAAATTCGTTCATGTTGGTGTAGCTGTTGAGAGCAAAAAACCGGTCGAGTTAATGTTATCACATACCACTTATGTTCACTGACGAAAATAAGTTCCAATTTCAAACCCTGTAAGAACTGCAGAACAAACAAATGACCACAGTCGTCAAAGAAACCACATACCTGTGTGGATTCTAGGTTTACTACCATTCAGATCCAAGCATAGTGCTAATTTCACAGGAAAGACAAACGTTTAACTTGATCCTTTCATTCTGTGGAGCTTCAGTAAATGTAGTTTAAACCAGTGTGACATCGCGAACTCCACGCTCAGCTGTCTTCACTTTGTGGGCGTCCGCTTACAGTAGAAAGTTTAACCAACACTACCTGGCAGTGTACTGCTTATACATTACTGAGAATAAAGCCACTGGTGTTGCGCACGGAAAACGGTGATCATAGACTACTCGCTGTGGAGCTCAGCACCCTGATAGTGATCACACATCCGTGGTCTCATCAATATATCCAGTCGCCCTTCATACGATCCTCCTTCCGTCCCTAGAATGAATGAGGCCAGGGGGACCATAGTTTCAACGTTAACATCGTAAACTGACGGCACAATGTAGCATTAGACTCGATGGGTAGCTTGACTGGCCAAATAACAGTCATCCTATCGAGTGGTGTATATTCTCCTGCAGACTAATGAAGTGCTTTTGTGATGCCAGACAGACTTACACACTAGGTGTGTACTGCGTGCGTATGTGTATCTACACTGTGGCAACGCTTTTAATCCTCGTTTACTGGTCCTTTTTTATCTTACACCCATCGTCTTCATTTGCCCCGCTATTTTTGTCAACCATGGACGAAATTACTTGTACTCTTCTTTCCGACAAATTTAGTTAACTGCTACGGTGAGGGCTGGCTCATAGTAGCCACTCCAAAGATATTTGCGATGTTGGAACCCATTGCTCTGTTGCCTTTGTGTTTAACTAATCGCTCTTGAGTGTCGCTGTTGACAATGTTCTTGGACAAGAGTTGTCAGTGCTGTGCTAACTATTGCATCATAGTTTGCGAGTTGGAAATGCTGACATTTGTTGTGTAATTCAGCTCATAGGTTTAATCGTTTACAGTACGGAAGTGACCAATTCAAACTGTACTTTCTCCTTCGAGATCTAAATAGGCTAAGTATCACTCAGCTTTTGAGGGACAACATTACAATGCTGATTGCATTTGAGCGTTTTGCCGCTAGCATTGGACCATATCGTCAGATTTCGGTTCACGGACCGAACATAAGTTGAAAGATGTCCATATGGACATCTTGCAACTCATCGTCGTTTAGCCAGTACTCAGCCACATCAGATGAAGATAAGTAACCAAGCCTAAACATTGCATAACAGTCCTTTAGTGAGCACATTCAGCATCCAGAAGTGTTCTCCTCTTGAAGATTGGCTCACATATGTACCTACGGTCAATCGAATTCACAGATGTTGTCTAAGTTACACAGTATCACCGTTACAACATCGGACGGCTAACCATAAAGGACCGTGTTTTGAAGTAACCGTGCTGTTTGTAACTTTGACAGACATGAACCTAAGGCAAGGCTGTTTACAGACGAGTAGTGGGGAATTTTGGTTTTTATACAGACTGAACATCATTCACAATGGATAGCAGCTGTCGCATTACCATAGACATCTTAGCCAGCCTGTTTCAAGAAGCACTACAACCGAGTTCCGCTCTTGTTAGAGCCGTCTGACGATACCGACGAAGCAAATATGCCAGTAGATGATAGATCTTGTTCTGTTCACACATTTTTGCAGTTTCAGACAGCTAAGTCTTGGATCACGGAATGAAAACTCTATGTCACTGACCGGTTTATGTACACAAGAATCTGTACCTACGATGATATGGATATGAAACGAAAGAACTGAGCCATTGTTTCTAAGGAAGGGGTGGTTTTATATAATTTTGTCAAGGATCTCCGTTTTTCCCTACAAAAATTCCTTTCCAAAGAAAACGAATTTGTCCAATGAAAATCAACAGAAAATCCCCAAACAGTCCCGAGGTAATATTCAATACCACTTTACCTATTCGATCAGTAATCCACCCCACTTACTGGCTCTCTGGCAACACGGGCTATCATTTTGATAACTGTCTCACAACCTTCTGATTCGAGAATATTTGTAGGTGGCCATTTATCCATTTTTCCTGTTCTCACATTTCGCTTTTCCAGTTGGAACACAGTGACTACTTTCCTTTATTCCTCATTTGACCTGGAAGTGAGTAGCAAAATAAGGCACTTCAATCTTCAAGACATTTTCAATCACTGCAAGAAATTCTAACTCTATCGGAATGGAGTGTTTCGAACAAACGAACTACATAGTCTCGGATGTTTAGGTCAAGTACTGAAAATGTTAACCTCTCATTTACCACAAAGTAGTCCGAGCCAAATCCCTAACACATTGGCGTAAGGTATCAAGTGGTCAATCGACGAATTGACGAAAGGAAATGGCCGCAGTTTCCGTAAGGTAAAGAAGGACAGGTTATGATCGTTTTGTGATCCACGTGGCTTTCGCCTTGAAATAGTACAGGATAAAGCGGACAACTGAGTTCAAGGACGTGAACACAGCCGTCGTCTGATCGAGTAAAGGCAACTGATGAATCCTGACAGTAATAGCTGTTTTGCGGATTTCGTCACGTTTTCTTTTAAAAACAAGTTATTTGTTTACAGGTTGTAGACACCTCTGTGCTGTCTGAGTGTAAACAGAGGATTCAAGATGGTTGGCTTCAGCAGATGTAAATTCAAACCAAACAGTACACTTAGGGAAGGTTGCAAAAAGGAGTATGTTGTGTCTGGACAACGATCCTACGGATTCTTAACAATCCAGAAGGAATGTTCTCAATAACGTGTGGATAGATGGTGCGAGTTTTCCAGTTGTTACGCACAACAAACGCTAACAAGGCGCCAGAGCAGGATAAACTATCCTGGCGGATGTGGGCAAGTAATTCGTCACCTTGCATTTTCCCTATCAACATTCTTCATCATCATCATCATCATCATAGACAGCAATACATCAGTGGTTCACACTGATGCTTAACTGCCACACAACCATGAAGAATAAAAAGCAAACCCTGTATAGGAAGAGAGAAGAAAAGAAAGGGAAAGGGGAGGGGACCTAGTCACTAAAAATAGCTACGTCTACATTCAAACATACAACATCAAGGTGCCTACACCTTGCAAACAAACAACCGAGCTGTAAATGAAAGTAAGGCCAAATTCGAAGGCACTGGAACAATCCAGAGCCGATGGCTACGACCTTCAGAGCCACTGAAGCTCATTTTTCGAAATCGGTTCACAAGGAACAACACACGGTGCCGCTTCAAACTCTGTTGACTACATTTTTGTGACTTAACAGAGCATAGCTTAATTGGTCACTTAGGTAATTAAACCATAGTAATTTTTTGAAAACGCCATACATCCTTAAAACCATGTATCCTCTCCAATATATACAGATTGCACGTAAGAAGTGGCAATGAGACGTTATAAAAGCTAAAACGGTCACCACTTTGGGTGTACAGAAGCAATGGGATCAAAACTTGAACTATATGTCAAACTGGTTTGGGCGCGCGAAGAAAACGGTGACCGTAATGGACCGAAATAAAAATGCTCTACCGACCAAGGTCATCCCGACCTTGATCGAATAGCGCAAATGTAAACAAACAATTGCTTCATCCGAGCAATACCTAAGAGGAAGAATGCACTCAAGAAATCAGTTGTCGCCAGTCATCATACAAAGCTGGCTTGAACTTTTGGAAACGAGACCGCGTAATTCTCACCAGCCCGCGAACTTTTTTCAACGTCAGTGGGGAACTCCAGTTCAGTAGGATGTCTTCCAGACTTGCTAGAAGCATGCACCGGGGAGATTTGTGTCCCGGCGGGCTCGTGTAAGGTGGAGTAGGGATGACTCATCAAGTGCTTGCTTTCTTCATCTGCACGATTAGCGTGCCTGTTCGAATTGGATCGTCTAAGCGACTTTGTAGAACGATTAGTGAACTCTTTCAAGTTCTTTTGCTCTTTTGCAGAATCGAAAAGATACATGTCCGGTCCATCTGCACCTTGATTCAATGATGGATCGGAACGCCAAGGAAGTAGGGAACATCGCAACTCCGAATTCTCCATATCCGGCCAGTTTTTATTTGCTGCGTACGTGGCATCATGGGAAACGGTCGGTTTCAGACCAGGTGGTGCGCGGCTCACCCTGCGCAATGTGGCTGAATCCCTCTCATGTTGATACGGTTCATCTGGATATATACGCTAAATTGGATATGAAAGAATGAGATATGAATGTTAGCTAAACTAACTATAAACGGTTTCTAACGCAAAGAAACGAACAATGACCAACTAGCACTTGCATTGTTACACGCACCAATGAAGATACACTGAGGCTGTCAATGAAGACTTGTTAAGTACTCACAGCTTTCTTACAGATATACCACGAGGCTCCACACTTAGCCCTCTATTGTTCTTTCTCTTCATCTATGAGTTGCTCGCCGCAAGCGAATCACCTAAAGCAATGAATGTGGACAACACTAAAATGAGACGTGTACTACATTCCTCCGACGGAAGAGAGGTACACGGAACGCGACTTCGACGCCGTCCCACAGTCAGTTTCATCTTCTGAACATCAGTAAGTTTAAAGTCTTGCACGTGCGTCACGAAAATGACAGGGTTTACAACATAAGAGAGCAAACTGTTTCAATAACCAATTAGAATAGACATCCAGGAGTTCTGTTGACAGCAAGCATTTACACCAGTGCAAATATATTGGCGACCGTGGGTGACACCCTCTTAGTGCACCGCGAACGACCTATGGTAACCATAAAATTTCATCTAAATATTGTTGCACACGCAATCAGTAGTATGATGTTACACTATCTTGTTGAAACTAAACACGTTCAAGTATCCTCAAGTTGTTTCGGCACTGATAAAACCATATTTCGTGGAATTCTGGAGATAGGAGTCTCTTAGCTACTAACTGATCACTTAAAGTAACAAGTTACCTGTATAGTTTAACATTAAAAGAAAGAAAATTGGTGTTCCAACAATCTCGGCCCATATTAGAAGATTTAGGCTATATTGTCGTCGGACTGAAGCAGATCGATAAAAGCTATTTATGTGGTAAAAATACTGTTCCTGCATAAACCAATTTAGACAGAATGCTGCCCTGCCAGTAAATCATGTCGAACTTATATCGCCATCCGATAATTGACAAGTGCAAAATGACTTATGTATGACATCATTTGATAACCGAAGCTATTTTAACCGGACCTCCTTATATAGCCCATCTTTAGAGTATCCTGTTCACAGTGGAATTTGTTGTGTTATAATCTTGAACGAACTGACGGACGTTATTCTGAGTGCTGATTTTCACCCTGTGTACGACATCATTAGCACAAACAGCTGTTTGTTGAGGTGTGCGGTCGATCAGTTCTTTGCAGGCCATGAAAACTGTCTATCGTAGCAACACTTTTCATTAGCCATCAAACGCGTATCCACAAGCTTTGCAGTAAACACGTGAGTTGTCTCCCCGACACCGTCAACCTAAGCCTCATACACAAGTCAGCCACATTAGCTGACAGGTTGCCATTTTAATTGTCATCTGGTTTCAGCATGATACTTGGCCCAGACCGAGTTTTGCATGGTTACCGCTAGACAGGCTGAACTGAGTGAAGTGTGATTTAACATAGCCCAACACAGTTAGAATCCGACAAACATAGGAAGCGAACCTGTTACCCGTGAGCCCACGATTTCAACCTGTCTCAGGTGAAATAAAAGTTTACATTCTAAATCACCACCAGAAACATCCACACTATGCTAACTGGGCCAGCTGTTGAAGCATGTTATGCCAACAGCTCAATGCATTTCGATCAGCGCACACAAGAATGGGCATGCCATCCGAAGGCAAACTTGCATAAATGGAACTCTTTTATCTCGTATGACGGGAGTGGCTTGTAGTAAAATAAACCAGACGGTTTTCGTTCCATGGATACATCATTTTCCAGGATAAAACAGGTTTATCGAGAACGAGGCAGCTCAATCTTTACATTGATCTTGACAGCATCAAAGTTCACCTTCATTACGGTGGTAATTTATGATTAAAAAGTGTCATGAAGTAAAACGACAGGGCTCGATACCGAGACAATAAAACTGAGGAATGACACACGCCATTAGTGTCATTAAAACACGGCTATGTAACGTCACGTAACACTCCACAAATGGTGCGACAAGACTAGAAGACAGTGCGTTGTAACTCAGTTATTGCGAGAAACTGGCCATTTTTTGGTCAATTTTCCACTGATTTGCAAATATATTTTCTTTACGAATGCAGTGTTCGTTAGACATGATACGGTGTGAAAGCTATCGTGGAGTATACTCCACTTGTACATGTTGATATATGCTGGTTCGTAGTTCAACGTTAACTTTTTCATGTGAAAACGCTTGTGTGCAAACAATTGTTGTCAAGCCCGAATCAAAGCAATGTGTTGGCGTCGTTCGCTAGCCGTGCTCGGTTAGAAGGTCTATCTTGGGCAAGCTTCTTTGGGTAGGAATCCCGTGAAATGGCTTAAACTCCAAGTTTCGTAATTTTGTACTCACTTGTAGGACAAAAGGGGGGTTACTTAGTGGTGTACTGCCTCCCATTTTGAATGTATGGTACCGAGATTCATTAGAAATCATCCATTATGAACAATGATTTCAGAAGCGAAAGTGGAAGAACTGTCTTATTTTCTAACTTTGAAGAAGCCTGCATATAAATCAATTACAGCGGTATACAATAATTTAACCTGGACTAGTCGGCAAATCCGGTTTCACCGGTTCGTATGCCGTATAAAGAAAACAATTTTGATTCGGTAAATTTGCGTTTAGGTGACTTGGGCAGACGAACGTATCTTCGTCACGAACGTGCGCTCTACAAAACATCTAATCCATCTCCTGTAGAGGCAAGTGGTGACCTCATCGGAAGTTATCACTGTATCATAATGAACAGGAAGAAGCCATTTACACTCTGCTTCCATTCAGAGGTGATACAACTATTTGACATCTACACCAACTCAATAAACGAAAACTGTCAGCTACTTTGTTAAGAAGCTGACTGATCATCGAAACCATGTGGAAATTGGATGTAAGAAGCAAAATTTCTGCCTATAATTAACCAAAGCGTGTGCATTTATTTTCTCGATGCTGCATAGCGGATCGGATACATCACCGGAATGCCGTTTTATAAACATACCAGAGGATACTCTGTGGAATGGCTTGACAGTGAAATGAGCAAAACATTTGCCAGCGTGAAAATTTCACAAAGTTCCATCACACTACCGAAACAGCTTTACTATGTGCTTTCCACCAATGACTCAATCATCAATTAGTTACACAACAAGGTTAATTTGTATACTGTTGGAAGATTAGGACTTGGTTTTTAGCCTCAAGGACCAAGATCGAATCACCTCAGCCACAAAAACGGTCACACAGACGACTACCATTTCATGACGCAACCGTATGCAGATATCAGACGACCTCGCAGTTACAATCATTCATGAGTAGTCTAGAGTAAACGTTTTCACAAATGACCAATTAACTCCTAATTTGAACCCAGATTCACGATATCATAAGAAAACCGTAGCGAACACAGCGGCGCTAGCCTCACATTAGGTAGACCGAACACTAAGCCCGATTCGCATTTGATAATCCATACAAAATGTATTACTCTGACGAAGCATATTTTAGTCACATCTTGTCTAATATGAATCAAAGAGGACTTGTGAAACAGATAAAAACGATTAGTTTCAACATACTAGCTTAGCAAAGAAGTGAACTCCAACTGTTTCAGCTAACACATAAACAAACCCTTGTCAATCCTGATTCCTTTCAACGACTGACGATTTTCTAAGGGTTTGTGTGCACAAATCATAATGTGACCATTAACTATCAGTTGTCAGATAACGTTGTGATTACCATTCCAAATCCAGAAATCTCTCAGGTACGTGCCGGCGGTCCAGCATCTACCTAGCTGATGTCCACCAATGACTGTAAGCCATAAACACGCTTAATATCAAATTGTCTACCATATACTGCTGTCTGGAAATCAGTAGACAGTGGAACGGATTAACCTCAGTGACCGTATCGTTCCCACTTCCACCTTCATCTCCACATGTCCTCTGTTCTGTCAGCATCTATCGACTGCGATTCAAACCTGACCCCTATGTTCCATACCAATGACCTGCAGCCCTCTATCCTCTTGATTCACATCTTGCTTGCTCTAAATAATTTTAACTTTTCAGAGTGCTAGCACAAACCGCGTGCGTCAGAGCGATGATAAACAACGTGAAACACTGTAAATGCTACTCTGAACTCTCGTGAATGTGGTAACCTCAGATGGGCTACGTCCATTCACACTAATACAGTGTGAGAACAAGTTACACACGGTTCAAGCAATAAAATGGACGTCAGATGCTCGTTTCAGATACTCACAAGTTAAAAATGTTGCCATGAAAAACACTAATTCTGCTGAATACTGCTCTTCTCATTATTAGGGGCAGATATAAAAAAAAGGAATCCAAAAACATATGGCGTATTCATTCTATTACTAAATAGCCGTCTACAAAAAAAACCGATTTACTTGGTTAGACCTCAATGGTTCAGTATGGTCGTCAATATAACCTCACTGTAACAGCAAAAAGTTAACGAGGAGAAAGAGGAAACGTGCCTGGTACAAATGATGGTTATCTGGAATGGGATGAAAATCGAATTCTTGACATCGTTCCAAAGGTAACATGCGGTTGATCGGATAGGCTGGACCAAAACCACCTAAATTGTATGCGTTAAAGGGCTCTTTTGCTACAAAAATAAAGAAAATAAACAGACACGTTAAACAACATCATGGCAATCACGTGATCTTGAATGTAATATTAGTGACGCTGGTGATAATTATGAACTTAAAATCAAACAGTGAAGGTCCGTCATCTCGGTCTACTATAACTAAACTTCTGAAAGTAGTTTTTATTGCTTCCAATTCAACACATCAGTTTGAAATCGAAACAATAAAAAAAATGTGAACCACAACTAACACGTCAACTCATATTCCAAATTACTGGTTTGAATCGATTTCTCAAATGAGATCAGGTTTTTTTAACTTGATATACAGATGTACTGTGCAACCGTGTGCAGCGGACATGTTAACAGCTAATCCGACCAGGATAATATGAACGTATTCCTTCGTTTAATCAAGCAATATCAGAATATTAACCCATACATCTGATACGCTTACGAACAGTTCAATTGTGGTGGAGTATCAGGTCGGAGGTGTGAGCATTTCAACACTCAGCGGAATACCTCGACGCGGGTGGGAGCTATGTCCAAAAACCAACAACGAGCGGATCGGGGACGGCGTGGGCGACGGAATGAGTCATCGCTCGACTGGATCGGACCAACGGGCAAGACATGGTAGGCAAAATAGGATGGGCGACCAGATCGGGGACGTGAGTATTCCAACACTCACCGGAATATCTCGATAGGTCGTGGAATACGGTCAAAGCCCATAGTAATTAGATGCCGGACAACACAAGCGACCAGTTGAGCCATCGCTCAACGAAACCGGACCAACGGGCGAAGATTGGCAAACGGAAAACCTCCGGATAGAAGGCGTCGACCAGGCATACGACGCGTGAGCGCAAACCTAAGGGTGTTGTGGACTTGAATGCTGAGTCATAAACGTGAGCGCGCGCGTAGCATGCTAACTAGCGTGTTGAACAATAAAGACTGTGCTTTATTGGACGCCTTTTCATTACACAATGAGGTCGCAGTAGACATTTGATACACTCACTTGTTTGTATCATCAAATCTCTCAACTGATAGGTAGGCGTAGCAAGGTGGTCAAATATTCTTGTCTTCATGACAATAGCACGTTGCACGAACAGGATCCTAGTGATAGTGCAATTTCTGTATGAAAGAAAACCGCATCTACTGTATCCCAAACGTACTTCCCTATTGTGCTCCCAATATGCCACATCGATTGGTTGTAATCGATCTGGAATTTAAGATAACTCCGGAGTTCTTTAACATATACTTATTTCAATCTAAGTTATAAATGAGAAACTGATCGTCAAGCCTACTCGTTCCTGTATTTAAACCTGTTATTAAGGTCCACAGCTATAGAAGCACTAATCACGGTCTAACTCTACAGGACGGATTCATGACAACAGTATGATGGTCCTAAAATCGTCAGCCAATGCCAAATTCAATTAACTGTTAAGATATGATTTTTGTTTTATGTAAAAACAAAAGCTTGCCTGTTATCATCACTCAATATTTCCACATGTTCGTTGGAGCAATTGATATATTGAGGCGTTACTTTTGAACAGGTTATCTAGGTCACAAGGTATCATTTGTACCTCATCTATCCTGGTCCATTACTTCACAAATGTAACGACCTCTCTTTAACTCAAACAAATCTATTTGCTATGCTACAAGCCTATGTTCCCTCGTAAGATTCTACAAACTTCTGACACTTGTTCAATTAGCCCTCGATTTTAAGCAGACTCACTGTCATTTTGTCCATCCATTAGTTCACTTATATCCACCCTAACATTAGTGACAAAGTTGCAAAAAAATTTCCCCGTCATTTCCTTCCTTTTGTACTCGTCAGACAATATGTTAAATGCACAGAGCATCAATTTTTTTTCTAATTCTCAAGTTAGCCTTGAAAAAAAAACAATAATGGGGATCTGAAAGAGGAACAAAACCGAAGCTAGACGCATAGCAGTTTCATTGCATTTTCGTAACTCAATAATCTGCCAACTGTATGGTTGTTTAATATGTTTCGTATAACCACTAGCAACTATGGCTTAATATTCACCTATCTACAAAGTGAGCATAGCGACTTCTAATTTATGTCCATCTCTCAAATGACCGAGTTCGTCTTTATTTGAACTCATTACTAAAGGATTGTCCGAATGGGGTATTCAACAGGCAACACTTTTTTCGTGTTGTAAGTCGAAGTTCTTATGCGCTCGACTATCAGTTTTATAAGCATCACTCATGAAAGGGAGAATTAAAAACAGCGAAGTGATTTGTTATTGGTGGTGGTGGCGTGGTTGAAGATCTCTGTACAAAGGGCTAGGAATTATACCCATGAAATCCGTGTTGAAATGATAAATACTAAGTATTATTTGTTCGCATGCATCTTATTGGTTAGATTACATGTCCTATCACGTAGCCATTTTGTGCCAGCGATGGTTATGGAGGTCAGTATTTGAAACGATGTTAATATTTTTTAAATTCTCATTCACAGCCGGCTTCGTTCCCGTTTGGGTTCATAAGGAACACAGAGAAATGATAAGGTCCGTAGACTTACTAAAGTCTGTTCACTGGACAATGGATAGTCTGAAGGTCGCTCGGTACAGGACGATTGCTTTGTTATTAGTGTGGAAATATTATTCTGTGTGAGCGGAGTTTACCTACGATTAGCAGAGTGTACCAACTACAACCACATGAACATCGAGTGCAAACACAGAAGACACTGACTGCATGATTAGTAAGGTTGACCCCCGCGTGAGTATATGTTTACCTGTACGAGCAAATAATACCCCATCGGATGAAGCATAACCACAACAATAGGTATGCAGGCCCAGAATGTGAAAAATATTTGACTACTTAACCCTCATTCATATCTTAAAAAACACGACTGGTGCTTTGTCTTTTTCGCGATTAACAATCATAAGACACTCTGGAAAACTACTCCGAAATCCTAATCTCATCGGCTGTATGAAATATACTCCAATATATCGCCAACTTCATATAAACCACCAACTCAAATTCACAAGAAGTGCTAATCAGATTGGCAATTCGACCGAGCAGCGAGTGAACAAACGTGGTCTGACTTACTTGTGTGCGAGGCAGCTTGTGTGTGCATCCCAACGAGGTTGGATGGCTGTCCACTGCGACAATATCCGGTGTATTGTTTATGCTGAAACAAACCAATAAAAATGAGGTATAAAAATATTTATTTCAGCTAAAAATAAAAACGGCATTTTAGAAAGTGACTTTTCAGTCCCGCTGATCACGTGCCTAATTAGCAGTTAACAGTCAAACGGTCAAGAGAAGCTCAAAGTCAGTAACTGTGCTAAAAACACAGCTAAAATCACAATCAACAATGGACACGCAAATAACTGCTTCAAACATTCCGAGAAAACAGAACACACAGTGATGCAGTGGAATGGAACACACCTGATACAACTCAGTAAGCAAATAAGCAAAGTGTTTGGATAATACTGATAACTTCACGTTTGAGAATCGCTGGTGAGCATTCGGTAATGATGGTTCTTCCTACAGTCTTACTTCTGACTCACAATGCTCATGCGAACAGACATCTAAAACAACTTTTGAGTCACAAGGCAGACGCAACCAGTAAACACCTTTACACATGGTTGACAGCCGCTTCTAAATCACGTGATATTGAATTTGTTGGCATTTACAAAGTTATACAAATGTTTAGTGGCATGATTTGTTAAGGAAGAAGCAGAATCATTGTGTGCAAACGTTACCGATTCCGTCATACTAAGACGAAAATCGCTGTCTTTCTACAGTGGAGCTCTAGGAGGAAAATTATTTACAAATACATCATTTTTAGGTGGCATGGAAATCAGTCACATTCACAGGTTTGTGTTAGGAGGTAAGTTCCATTTGTACTTAGTCACCACCTTCATGAGTACCAGGTCTCATGGTTACATGCTGGGGTTAGGGGACCTGCCGGTTGTGGAAGAGGTGCGTGCTCAAATTCAGTATAAATATCCATCACTGTATGACTACTGATTTCATTACTGCTGCGCGAAAAGTCAGAACAATCTGGTTGAATTGTGCAATTGATGTTATGTGTAGTCTGCATAAATTTCGCTGGACTTTCGCTGGTGACTGGTGAGAATAAGTCGAAATGTCAACATCTCGCAATGACTACTGACTACTGAAATATAAGTAGTAGACAAGCTATACATGGAGAAAAAAGTAAAACCTAAATCCCCGAACCTTCATCAATGATTCAGACCATACTCAATTGGTTCAATGAAGACAGTAACTTCAACCTAACTGAGAAGTCTTGATCATGTAGTTATCCATCGTTTAGAACAGAGTGATTCTGTCCACTCTCCTTTCGAAATGATCGGGCAAGCTGAACACTATTCATACACGGTTGTGATTGAGCGTTTGGATTTGAGTATTCGGTCATGCCTACTGTGAGGTTGCTGGCTTTGTGGTTAACATGCCAGTCTCACAAGCTCGAGAGTCAGAGTGCAAACTCTGATCCGGACAAGGATGTGCACTACTGATGAGCTCTAATAAAAGCGAAATTCGAGTCTAGTGCTTACTTTCGAAGTGGGATGGCCGAAAGGCTTATGTGAATGCGAAGGCTGTGATTCAGTGTGGATGGTGTTCAATTTCGAAAAAAATAAAAACCACAATCTTCCCCGGAAGAAGAAACACTTAAGTTGACAGCAAAAATAAAAAAGCAAAGTAGAAAGACGAAAATATAAACTTGGGAACCAACTTGATCATTGAAGAATCGAAACTGGGCATAAATCGATATAAACCAATATTTCACGCTGAGAATAACGGAGTTTTGATTGGTGACGGAGATTTGTAAATGATTTAGATGACAACCCATAGAACGACGGGTAACTACAGCCTTCGCATTCATTTACGTCTTTACGGTAAGTCTACTCAAAAAGAAGGCACCAAACTCAAGCTGCGATCTAATTCGAGTTCATCAGTGGTGTATATCCTTTCCGGACCGGAATGTACACCCCAGCTGTTGTGATTGTGACAGCAGCGTGTTAACCACGACGTAACTATACCTATTACAAACATAATCGAAAACCATATCTAAGCAGTCAACCGCAACCACAAGTGAATGTGGTTCGGTCTGTACAGTTAACGGAATCGTTCCATTTACTCCAACTGATAGCCCGGTGATCGAGACTTCCAAGTTATATTGAAGCAACTGACCTCATTAAACCAAGTGAACCAATTTTGGTCTGCATGCAAATATGTCACTGATGGACTTTATGGAGACCGTACTTGAGTTTATTGTTTCCTTTCGAAGTAGGTTAACCGAAAACTTTATTCGAATGTGAAGGCTATGACCAAATGTGGTCAGTATTCGATCCGTAACAATCGCGGTCTTCCGGTGGTAGAAATTCAAAACGGTGTTATTCAGATACAACGTTTCCGATGTATGGTCAGTCCGTTAGTTACTACAATCTAAAAAAAATGACTTAAATAATTCATACATATTTGTGACCGGAAAGTTGTCGATAGATAGCGTGAATTGAAAGTAAATTTCTACCCATAAATAGAACAACAGCGAAATTAAAACCGAATGCAAGTTAGTCAAAATGGGGTAACAAATTCTGTTCGATAAATTTATGCAACTACTCAACACCACGTCAGTAGAACCGAGAATATCCGAAGCAAAAATATTGTGAAAACCGTCTCAATAAATATATAAATCATCAACTGTTTCAAGGAAGGTCATGAGAAATGGGTGTAATAATATGGTCATACGGCAGTTTAATCAAACTCAGCCAGGTGTGCCGCCTGCACGTAAAAGAACATATTTCGACAATTTAACGATAAACGAGGGATTCATTCAGACTGTTATAAAAGATGCTTATTTAATTATCGTAGTGTTTCGCATACAGCCAGGTGGAATCGGTTATGTATATTACATTACTGTACTTAGGTAAAGGAAAGCGCAGTTTTAAGTATGAATTTCTATATACACATAACATACCGACCCCATGTATCAAAATGAAGACGAGAGTCCTGCAAACGCATTATTTTATTGGATGACGCTCTGACTTAAGTGTGCTGCTCTAGTACCAATTGTTTTAAGACTTCTTCAACTGGAATTATGAGAACGAACATCATCAAACTTCTGAAAAGATCAGTTTCCCAAACGTCCTACAACTTTCCCATTGAAACAGATCGTGTGTGTTCGGCGATGATTTAGTAGCACTATCTAGGAATTATTACATCTATAGGCTCATTAGTGTGACAGACCTACTGATTCTGGTAGCTGGTTCGAATCCAGCGGAAACCAAGATTTTGCCCGACTGAGCCGCTTCTAGGTCAATAAATCGACTACATTATTCATGAGTAACCAAATTTCAGTGCTCGGTAGTGATGATAGTGAATTCTAGCGAGAACTGCTTGAAAAATCCGATATGGGCAGTCAGGCCCGCAGAATCATTTGGTGGATTTCATAAGAAACAGTGGATTAGGTGAGTGATTGAAGACAAACGTGACACGTCCGAGTTCCTGGCGTAGCTTCATGGCTCGGCCAAAGGAGAATCTGTTGGGTTTGGGCATGCAGATCCATCCTTAGGTTCGAATTTAACAGAAGCCTAAAATTCTACATAACAGGGTACCCCCTAAATACATGACATACATAGCTTGGGGCTGAACTGATATACAAGGAAATCAGTATCACTTGTCAATGTATATTATTTTTTAAACTGCGTTGTGCAGTCAAGTTTTCGCTGTACTGCAAGCCAAACTTCTATCTAGTATAATAGATCGAAGTGTAATAAAATCGACTCATTCGAAAGTTTGCAAGAGTATGAGAGGGCATAACAACCATAGGATATTCTTGAAAATGCAACACGAATTAATTGAATGAAGTTGTTAGAACAAGATAAATTACATCAATAGGTTTTCAGTTGACAAAACACAATTGTGTTACATCACATAATCAAATTGTCTTGTAAATAGACCAATACTGCGAAGCCTTAATAAGACAAAAGGAAATGTTCATACTGATGTGAAAACACAAGGACAGATACATCTGCAATTGTAATATCATAATAGACAAACCAAAAGATGTACGTTGTGAGATAAGCTGGTCTTCTAATGGTTTCTGTTATTCATAACGTGTACACACTAATCGATAACTTGGCTCAATGAAAATTAGGTTCAAACTAGTTAAAATGAAGCAACTTGCAGTTCCATTACTGTAATGACCTCAATGTCACTCTGAGCCGCTTATAGAGTCATACAAACTGAACATTGATAATAGGTCACAGTTTGCGCATTTCCACAGATTTTCCAATCTGTTTCTCTCGAAATTCCCTCTTGTATGAGCCCATCAGTAGTGTATATCCTCGTCACGGCCAGAAGTTGAACTACTCCCTGCTGACCATTGTTCCATTGATTTCACATTAGACAAGACCGAGTTATCATCATAGGCAAACGTTCAGCTGCATTCGGTTAAGTAATGCTCAGTAAGAGCGAATCTCGAGTCTAGTGATTCTTCGCAAAATGGCCTTTGAGAATATAAAAAAAACTGTGATGCGCTATTTGTGATGTTCAGTCAATACCGATCAAAACTCCCCAGTGCTTAACAGTAGCCAGCCAATCACATCTAACGCACTCATTAGCAATAAAAATTGGCGATCATGTTTCACAGTAGAAATGCGGGGCAATCAGATTTGGTTACCATCGATTTTCAAGGAAAAATATCGGGTTTCCCCGCTTCAACTTGGTGGGAATCGATCGGGTCGATTCCGTGACAGAAGTTGTCAGATTTTGTCGACTCCGTACTTGCATTACATAGATAGTTCTATACAGCTGGAAAAAAACTATCACAAAAGATATCCTGTGGGTTTTCTATGGAGTGGCGTGAGCTGTGTCTTAGAATGAATGTACGACAAATTGGTATACATCCAATGAGAAGTCGTATAAAGTTCACCCATTTTTTCGCCTAAGATTAAGTAACGGGAACAACACATCGTGAACTAGATTGTGAGAGGAACTACAAAATGGTTAAAACTATATCATGATTGGACCATTATGTTGGAGACGTGATCAAATGTAGTATCGTATGGAAGTTGCTATTTTGCTGAGAGTTAAGTAGCCAATGTCACTTAACTGTACCATATGAGCCACGCATGTCAGTGACAACCTTCCACGATGCATCTCATCATCTCACAAGTAGTCAGTGTGAGCGATCGATTTATCAGTCAATTCGACTGGATCATTGTTGAAAAACAGATTATCTATCAGTGAGACGATTACTTGGACTCCAGATTGAACAGATAATAATCTAGTTGGCAACGAAAGAAAATGCCATCTCACTCTGACAAAAAACCGTAGACAGCCATGGAGTCGTTCAAAAACTTGAGGGAGAATTTTGAGGTTACAACAACAAATCGTAGAAATGTGACTGAAACACGGTCGTGCCACAATAATCCATTTCACGTTGTAGCTCATAGGTTAAGAATGTGATCATTCAACCAAAACACAACGATTTAGGAGCTATAAATGACTACGTTAAAACATTCTTTTGACTGGCATAGATAGAGAATAAAGAAAAGTCGACTGGGAAAACCGATGAAGTGAGCAGAGAACAACAGGCTAGAGGTTGCGACGTTTGGTCGAAGCGGATTAAGCAACAGAGGGGAGAATTGTTCTGTTCAACACTAAAATAATCGTACATATCCCTTGACATTTCGATCTGATAGTGACATAATTTTAGTCAGTGGATAGCTCTTATTACAAGCTAGCTCATAACAATGTGTTGTTTACGTCATTTGATCTTAGTCGACAAAATAAACAGACTTCATATACCGTTTTATCGGATGTATACTAGGTTATAAAGCACTCTTGGACAGAGGAACGATAATTCAGGTATGGATCACACACCATTCACATAAAGCGCACTCTGATGATAGTGGGACTATTTTTGTGGTAAACGTGTGCAGATACCAATATCTGACTAGATTCGCCCTTTGAGACACATACGTGTCTTCACGTACTTTCAGCGTTGATCAAATGAACGGAGCATCAGGAAAGTAACTTCAGCAAAGTATGTGTGGGTCGACGTTACTCCCTTAATTGTGACTAGTCATTGCATTGATGCCAGAGCGTTGTTAAACGTCTTGATATGTAATGGAAATCAGCATAGTAATAGTCGATATTTTTATGGTCATGAGGAGATTCACGAGTAGGAAAAATTGTGCTTCGATTGAATTCGACTCAGCGCCAGCAACTACGCATCCTCCTCACAGAAGGCAGGCGTTCCACCAGTTGAGTTACAAAAGGCTATGCAAGCTCATGAATTCAGGCGAAATAGGAAGTATTGTAGAGAAATAATACAGTCGGCGGCAGACGGACAGACAGAGTTTTGGCTAAGTCCGGTAACAGTTGGCGCGCGTTACTGACCCACATGGCTACTGGTCAGAATAACCAGAAAAATTCTTCATGAGTTCTTGTTTGGTTGGGGACAGTCTACACGGGCTCTACGCATATTGACATCCAAGTGTTTACCCAGAGCGAAATGAACGTCCAGCAATCCGATATGCACATAAAGGGGGTTCGAGGGCAAAACGAAAACACTAGTGTTTTTGTTCAGGGTGTCGATAAGAAGTGTGTAACGGATGACACAGTAACTTTCTGACTGTTACAGAAACATGAAAACGGTGGTCTTGCTGAATTAGCGCCGAATCCGGTGACGCTTGCAGAACATGCAAGGTCACATTTATTGGACTAATCAGTGACAAGCTGTTTTACTTAGTGACGGATGGACCGGATTCCTTTACTCAATAATAACATGATCTCCGAGAAGTCGAACTCATCTTCAGAGACGAGGTAGCAATAGACGGTCAACGATGGCTCAGAGTGCGCTTTAATCAGGCGAAACTGCAGCCTGGACTTCATGTTCATTAAAAACCTCCCAAGTTCAACGGGTATACCGAAGTGTCATACTGTTCGGTTATCCTGTCGAAATGAACAGTGCTATGAGAGGAAAATGGGGCGATATAAACCACCCTGATTGTGTGAAGTTTGATCAAAAAGTAGCGGTTTTAAAGCATCATATTGACATGTCTTAAAACATAGGACACGCGTAAATGGCTCATATGATTTTCACAGTGCTATTTTCACTAGGTTTTCATGAGTAAAACGAACATAATGAACTCATGAAGGCATAAGACTATATATTCCGATCAAGATCGACTTAGGTTGTATCGTGAAATAACTTGTTCTATAAAGGGAATTAAACAACAAACCTAACTAAATAATTAACCGTCCATATAATTTTATCACTGGGTAAACTTTCGAGTAAAAATGCAGACGAAGGTGTTTCATGGTCAAATGAACGTGCACCACAGACGTAAGTAAATAAAGTTATGTGAGTCATGGATGTTTCCTGTGTCATATTCAATTCGTATAAATTGAACATCACCAACAGTTGATCACCGCTGTCACATTCCCGTGGACTTTTCGAAAAGAAGCACCAGACTCGCGTTTTACTCTTGTTAGAGCTCGTCAGTAGTGCATATGTTTGTCATTGCCGGGACTAGAACTCAAGTCACGTTTTCATGAGGCAACTATGTTGACCACTGCGCCATTGACCTCACGTTAGGCACGACTGGATTATCAACAAGGTTGTCTCATGAAAGCGTAGCTAGAGTTCCAGTCCCGGCCGTGGCAAGAATATGCACTACTGATGAGCTCTAACAAGAGCGAGACTCGAGTCTGGCGCACGTGGTTATTCCACCTTTCCAAAACATAGGATTTGTGAAAAAACGAAAACAAAAGATACATAAAAACTACATACTAATGTTTCCGCTTGGTCAGCCACATCGGGTAGATTGACAGCCGTGACGGTTCCGGAACGGTAGGTAGTCGTCATGGGTAGTGGAGAAAACAGGCCTTCCGATCCAATCATGGTTGGAGAGAACGGAAGTCCACGACAAGGATCATTAACCCCCATTGTCTCATCGACTGCGTAATTGCGGTTCGGATGGTTCAACGTCATAGAGCTATGTAACTGGACTGGTGGCATTTGTCGTAGATGCGGGTGTTGTGTTGCTTGCATGGCGAACGGACTGTGTGGAGAAGTGGCTCTGGATCTCCCGAGAGAATCTAACTTCATATGTTGCCTATTTTCTGTGCTCATAAGACCGTCTACCAGTCCTGTGTAGACATGCGGATCGTGCAGAGTGGTCATCCGTTTGTTTGATGCATCTAAGTGATTCTTGAAATAAGGTGGATGACCTAAAACTGTTTTCCCAAGTGAACGGTCTGACGAATTTGGACCAGTGTTTTTTGAAACACATAATCCGTACATGTCAGGTAGAAAGTTGAAAAGACCACGTTTGTGTCTCAGATATAGACATAAGCCAAGCATCACCACGATCAAAATGACAATCATGAGCACAATAATTATCAACAGGATATCCGCGTGCAGAGCGCGCTTGAGTCCTTGATGAATGGACATCTCACGTTCAAAGGAACCCACGACGTACTGACGATCATAGTCGGATACATCATTCGGATTCAAATTAGACAACCGTGCTGACATATACTCAGTCGGAGTTCGAGGGTCAGTTGGACGATGTGGTTCTGACTGGTCCACCGAGATCCGAAGGATCAGATGTGTCTCTAGAGGAGGTGTTCCTTCGTCCCGAACAATGACGTGTAATCTGTATTCACCTAGATCCTCCTTGGTCATTCGCCGACGTGTTCGAAGTAGGCCGGTGTTTCGATCGATTGCAAACAAGTCTGAGGTTTTTGGGCTGGGAACCAGTTCAAAGTAAAACTTCCCGTTCGTATCACTAGCATCGCGATCATTTGCATTAATGCTAATTATGTGGTAGTCGGCATTCTCGCGGTAGGATATACGATGAACAGTTGAGTTAGAGGTAGTCGGATTCGGAAATATAATCTCTGGTTGATTATCATTCACATCTAATACGGTGACGAGCACTGAAGCCGTAGCCGTGTGTCTGATACGACGAGCCGCTTCACGATCGTTTTGAGGATGAAGCACGGTTGAATGGCCATTGTCTACAGCAACTATCTCAAATTGGAACGCTTCTTCTGATTCACGATCCAAAGCACGAGTAGTGTTCAGAAAAAAACGACCGTCAAGTGCCCGATAAAGGATAAACGGTAAATCCCGACGACCATTGCGGGGATCAATTCTGACTTGTAATTGAGAGGAAGAAGGTTTATGTGAATAGCCCATGAGGTTTACGCTTGTTGGGTTTGGGATCTCTGGGAAATCAGGATGAATGTCCGAATCAATAATTTGCACTTCTCCCACTAAACTCGGTGCAGGTAAGTTTTCTTGGACTTGAAAATGCATTCTTGGATTGAGGAATCGTGGTGGATTATCATTTTCGTCAATTATGAGCACTTGCAACAAAACGAAAGCTGAACGACGTATAGTCGTACCATGATCTGTAGCTTTAACAACAACGTAGAGTTTATCAAGTATAGAAAATCCCTCTTCCCTGTCTATAATTCGTCTTGTTGAAATATCGCCCTTGGTCTCATCAATTTGGAAGTAATCCAAAGCTTCCACACTGCTTGGAAGCTCTAATTTACCATAATGTAGCGGATACAGGGTAGAATGTTCGTTACGGGAACTGTTGGAGACTTGGACAAGAGGTGGTTCTTTGAGCAGTTCAAATGTGACATAACCGTTTTGCCCGTGGTCTTTGTCTGTGGCACGTATGCTGGCAAATACGGTGCCCTTCGGCTGGTTCTCAGTTACCTGTACTGTATACACAGGCACGGAAGTCATATAAGCCACAACCAATGGAGTTGGCGCTGACTCTTGTTGCTCAATCAACTGGCGTAACTTCTGTGTGGACCAAGGTTCGACGAGTAACGGACGGTGACCTTGAACGGCAGAGACAGCTAGAACCTGCAGTTCAGGAGTACAATCGTTTTCGTCAACAACCTTCACCTGCAAAGTAAAACAAAACGAACGAAATATATACACGACTACTCAACAAAGAAGGTCAAACATATTTACTACATTATCATTCATGCATCATACACGCCAGCTTAACAACGGGAAATTTTTGACGCTAAATCTGGACGTCAAAAAGAAGAAAATTAACCTAACACACAGTGATTCGAATAAGTCAACGAGCTCAATCTTATCAATTTCTTATCGAGCGCAGACATCGTCCATTAACAAATGCCAGCGTAGGATTTACTTCACTAAACAGGTCACGAAGTATTCAGGACGTTAAGATGACTGACAGTCCAGTGATGCCGAGGATCAGTCGATCGGTAGTGTGGCGAAGTGGTTACGGAACATTATTGTTTAGGGAAAACACACGCCAAGATTAAGTAGCCAAAACCTTAGAGTTGAGAAGGTAAATTGATGAAGTCAGAGTGATGGTCAGCATACATCTGTAAGTCAAATAACTTCAAGTCAATACTTCACTTAAACCTTCTGCGGTAGTGTAACCATACACGTGGACGCGTTTTTGGATTCTCCCAGTGGTTCCTTCCCTACGTTTTGATCAAACCTACGTAGTAAAAATGAAAGTTGTTCCAACGCCGTAAATCGGTTGTAGCAAATTATTATGACTGTACTGGTAACCAAAGCATGGATTCCGTCTTTGGAAAGACAATGAACCGAAATGTCGACTAATGTGTCCTACTAAAGGGCCTAACGCAAAGATAGTAGTATGTGGCTTAACTGGTATGTGGCGCGCAAATGCTTAACTAGTCTTCCAACTAGGGCGATAGATTTTACACCTAAAATACACGTGAGCGTACACGAACGTCCACAAAACGACGATATCCGACTGCTCTGTTTATGACGTCAAACAGGGTGAATAGAAACCTTACCAAATGAAGTATCCACGTCCAGTGTTTGTCACTGTTTCAACCACTACTAAGTCTGTGCACGAACAGAGATGAAGCGCGATGTCTCACTGGTGTGTGGTCCACTGATTTGGTTGACTGATTTGTCCCTGTTCAACTGCTCGTCATGAGTCTAAGGTTGAATCGCGAGTTGGACTCGCTGGTGGCCATCGCACTTTTGAGTGTTGTTATGATCAAAATTATTCGGAATGTGGTGGCCAGTATTGGACATGTTCAATCGACCTGCATAGATGTATGGGTTGACACCGATAAGATGGAAGTTGCACAGAACCTCAACTGCTCAATTTCAACTCCCCCTCCCTCGTTAGCTAACGGCCTTGATCTGCAGCTTTCAGTTTACCATGGTACAGTACATATTGGCAGAGGCTCATCGTCAACAACTGCAGACAGCAGTTTCCTACGCGTCTCCAGCTATGCAATCAGTGATAAGCTATTCTAAAATGGTCTCAATTTTGTAACTGGTTCTTCTGTCCTGATAAAGACTTTAAGTACAAAGCTAAGCAAAACATAGCAAAAAGTACAATTACTTTTGCTTTTGGAGTTATTCTTTTATCGTATAGGAGGATTCGGTTGAACGAACATGGTTGCGGTGGCCAAAAAGAAACGAGTCGAATAAGTCTCATCACATAACGCCCCAACGTACACAACTCACCGATGTGTATGTTCGAACCCAACAGTTGATCAAACCCGACCTGACTATAAGGCCCTCTCTCTCACTAGACTAAATACCAATGGGGCACCGCGACTAATTCACAACTAAGCACAGACTCGGTGTTGAATGAAACAAAGACAAACATTAAACCTGTATATTCTCAGAAAAAATAGACAAGGTAGTAAGATATCCGCGCCAAATTTAGTACGAATGAAATCAACTAATTCGGACGTCGTGTTTAACGGCAAATCCCACGTGGTCTCTGTTCCTTTGTTAATGTGATTTCGACTACAACACTTTTAAGGAAGACCACCAGAGGTGGTTGAAACGTAGATTATTGAAACTTGTTCGTAACGTTGTGTTATTCTCAGTTCATGTATCAATAGATAAGGTAGTTTCCAACACTCAGGCCACAGACCATACAAGCATATATATGCCTGTATACAAAACAAACGGTAGATGTCAACTTCCACCGACCAGCCGGCTTGGATTTGAAGCGGCAATTGTACAGCCCTCGTTCGCTAGTTGTCGCGCTTTCATGTACAAATGGTCACTTTTCACCAACGATTATTCATGTGACCTTCGAAGAATACCGATCAATCTTCGGTTAATCGAAGTTCATTAGGACCTACTATATATGTCAACGTTCCATTCTACTAGACATCACAGCTGGACAGTTGGACAAAAAGAGGACATACTGTTTAATGAACAAGCTCATTTTCAGTGGTTCATTATCAGGCTAAATAAATCACATTTATGAAACGATTTTGAAGGAGAATCATTAGAGGGGTAAACGGGAAACGGGTGGTTAATGAGATCAGTCAATTCAATGTCACACTGCAACCAAGTACCAAATTGAACAGTGGGTCTTGATATGATAACAAAATGTGGGCTTAGCCAAGGCGGATTCGAAGCCTGAACAAAACGTTTCTGGGTCCACAATGGTAAGCTGTACACGGGAGAATACCAATAGCTTCAGCTGTGGATAGAATCCTACACCTCACTGCCCTCGACTGGGTGGACTTAACTCGGTAGATTGACAAAGTGGTTCGAATCCACCAGGTACGATAGTATGGCACTGTTGATTCAAGCCGGGTGGTGTTTACGGACCCGTTTTGATAAGCGTCTGGTCGTGCGACCAACATAACTGGTTCCATAATAACAAGTGAATGAGTATACACAAAACGAGGTTGCAAAAACAGGTACTTTATCTGAAAACGAGCTTGTTCGCTATACAGTATTTTTCATGACTACGCTGAAAATGTTTGAGCGATTTAAAAAGGGGAACAGCACGACCAATGTGCATTCACGGTGAAAAGAGGAGTATTTTCAATTTAAACCTCCATACACAACGGCGTCAGCTGACTGAAACATTGTTTCCTCGAAATATTCGGATACCCTGGAAGAACAATATTTATAACAAATCTTCCAGTAAGTCTCCGTGGTTCAAATCATCGACACTATGATCCACATGGACGAAATCAATGTCTTCAATCGACCAAACAGCATTTCGTGTATGGACTTAAGTACCATCATAAACATCAGCCTGCTGCCAAATCGTGACGCACAAGTTCATCTCTCACATGTTAATCAATTGTCACTTGGAACCAGTATATTGTAACCAGTATACCTAATAATAGCATTTCCAACGACCCCCCATCGAAAAACAAAATGGTATTGAAGCTTAAATTACCGCAACGTGATGAAGCCACAGATTCCGATTTTCTTTCTCCGGTTCCTCTTACAAATTTATTCGAGTGACTATTTTGAATATTAGTAATGCAATTTCATTGTTCAACATTGACGTTGGTGAATTGATGTAAGAAGTGACTGGGAAGTCTTACCAGGGCAGTCAATTCTCCATATCAGTTGGTGGTTTGAGACAGTGGGACGGGTAAGTAACAGATCGCAGATATGACATTTCTGAGTTCCAGGTGTGACTACATAGCTCAGATGGTAGGGCACTTGTCGCGTTCAGACTTGTTCTACGTATCAAGGACGTAAATTTTTCCAATGGAAGGAATAAACAATCTCTCTATGGTTGGTCACCACAGTCTTCACCACTCAGCCTGTAACAAATGGATTGACCATAGAACATAGTAGCAATAGGC
>LUCH01001057.1:35238-57752 GCA_013368495.1 Paragonimus heterotremus
GACTTACCGGCTCAGTGTTACTATGATTAGCTACATCTGTTGTGGGACCTTGTAGAGTAATTATCAGAAATGGAAGTTGGGAGGGGCCTGAGAACTGAATTTGATAGGACAGTGGGGGAGGGGTCAGCAGTAGCATGTTTTCGCCTATCCACCCTGCTATTTGCAGCAGATAGGGCGACCCGATTTATACTGCGAGACAGCCGATGCGATATGGAATTAGATGTGTTATGATTATTCATGGTTGTGTGTGGCCTGAGATAATGGAAGGAAGCCTAAACCTAGACAGGAGAACGATTAGGGTTCTCAACCAAAGCATTTGGCTAAAAAACCTATACCGCAAGGCAGCGGGTGGGTGGCAGTGTACCAGAACTGGTATGTTTTCCGGAAGGAGGTGTCAACCTTCTTCCAACCCCCAACCTGGAGGACTTGGAGACTGGTTTGTCTGACCTCTATCTATTGGCCCGCCTGATATGAGTGATTCTGTCGGTGTGGTGGCCACACCGTCCAGTCTAGCTCAATAAGCCATCGGGATGTAAAAGCCGTCACACCACGTCAAGGTCCAGTCTGGTTGTGACAGACATCTTAATATCGCCCCAGAGATGCTACAGCAACAGTCGCATGCCCTGAAGCACTTGACTACGCTCAGTCAGAACTAAAATCGTTCACTGATGAGTTACCTCCAACGCAAACAACAATCCCCCAGAGTTACGGTGTGCCAAATGTGTAGCACTCTGACTAAATCTGCCGGGGCAGTATCATCAGATTAGTGACGACTTGCCGCAAAAATTCTTGGTCATCGTACCACCCACTAATCAGCGTGGCCATCTGGTCAATTGTGAAATGATGTACGACATTTAATGCTAGTACCGGTCGGTCAGTACCTGTTGTACCTGTGTACCCGTTTCATGTCCGAGTATCTATGTCGGATTGATATTCATCTTTCCATAGTATAATTTTGTCTTACTCTGACACAGTTCACATTTCTGTCTTACTATTTCCGAAACAAACAACCGTAAGTGCTCTTTCCTTTTCTACATGTTTTTTTTAATATAACCCAATACAGTAAAGTACAAGTATTCATCGTAAACTTATAGAAGTGTAATGATTCTAGTGAAAGCAGCAGTCCACAACTGTTTAATACTCATTGACGTCATTACCAAAAATGCATAGCAATGCCGGTTAGGGCTTATCATCTATGTATGGGCTGGAAATCCGACTGCAACCTCCATGCAAGGCAGTCTTAATTTCCATTCTTAGGAAGTTCGTTCAGTATGAAGAGCGATTACAAGCGAAGATGGTTGTGTTACGTATGGGCATTCGTATCTGCTCAATACGACGACAATGGCACAATGCCCACCAGGTCACCTCGTTAGCAATCGGACCAGATCACACTATCCATTCCGGATAAGGATATGCGGTTCTGATTAGTTCTAACAAAACTGGTGCTTCGTTTTGAAGAAACGTTTGTCTGAATGTAAGCGATGTGAGAGTTGTGGCGAACCATCTCCACAATGAACTATCAAATCGTCAGCGTTCTGATGAATACAAAAATTGAGCGTCAAAGAAAAGCCACAAGGTGACGTTTACCGTAACGTATGCAGTAGACGTTTTCGGCGGCGAACCAGAATCTTGACAAACGATTCGAATCCGGTCTTCTGCACTATATTCCCTGTCAAGTGGTCCTCGTGTTGACAAACTATAGCGCACAGAAGCTGCGGCGGACGGGGGTCGAATGATACTATCTCGTTCCAGTTGATACGCTTCCTGATGTGAATCCAAGTGACACGTGACGACAGATGTGTCAACTGACTGGCCGTGACTCGCGACGATGTGACCTCCGGCCCATTGATCAGCGGACTCGTCGATCGAATCCGGGTCGGACACAGTGACAAAGGCTACGAAATAAGATGCTGGACCGTTTTCAGGAATTTCTTTAAAGTTATTGCGGCCCCCAGTTGCATAATCAATCACAATATGCGGAGCTTCATCGTCCAAATTACGAACCTGGTGAAGTAAGATGAAAGCAAGCGTGTAGGGCCGTCGTAATACAAACATATTACAATACACTACAAGAAACACAGGGTTTTTATCATCAATGCCTAAATTTAGTGGTCACGGAGGTCGAAGTCAAAGTATGTGTAGAAGGATGTCACTATAGACGATTTGAGCTAAACCATTCGTGGTTTCAATCATACAGCTTGATCTGAAAATGTTTTTTTACAGAAAAGTGTAAGTAAATACATCTGAGCTATCGCTGGACACAGACTGCTCAGTTTATCAGTAGACACGGATAAACATCAATCTTCCTGATGCAAAAGTGAAAGAGATTCTCCACTGGTAAAATCTAAACAGCAGAAATCAATAGGCATGAATGTGGAAGATCAAGGGAAGACAGAAAATATACCGTTGACAACGGATTATCTTTAAATACAGCAGTATTATTCATAAGATAGGGGAAGCAAATAAAGTGACCTTTAGCAAGGGAAACAGAAAGCTCATGGGGTAAATTGGCATAAAGGGTTGACAACTACTGTACTAAGACTAGCTTGTCACTTTGATCGAAACAAGAAGCTCCTAAGAAACAGAAGAGGCCAACTTAGACGGCCAGCTGTAGACATCAAATATCATCGTACTCAACAAAATGTATTATACTCTTTGATACCAAAACAACAAAGACAGTTAGATGAAACGTACATGTTGTTTTCATCCTTACCAGTTGCTGTTATTTAAAAATATACCACCCGCTTCTAGTTGTCAAGCATATGGAATACCGGATCATGTTTCACAGGTTGTTAGTAAGTCTCACGATGCGCTGGTATTGTATCAGCCGTCATGCTTGTGACATTAATAATCTCAGATACAATGGCGTTCGCACTGGGTTCCATTCGCACACACTGAGCTCAGGCAAGATAAGGTCAGGTGATTGTACACATAACCGAAAAATGTAAATAACGTGAAGTGACTCAAACATCGGTACAACAACGAACCAGAGATGGGGGGCTTGGATGTTATTAGTTTTGAAAAATCATGCCATTTTGGTGGCACAACTTTGCAGACAAATGTTGTTGCAACTCTAGTCACGGCCGATGTGACTGAGAAAGTTTAACTTATTATCTTTGGTTTATTGGAGAGCAACTCACCGATTGCGTGAGGCGGAATCACTTCAAAATGTTATAAAGTTTATGCCATTGTTTGACCTCCCAGCCAGCCTACGATCTCCGCACGCAGTATTCCACTTCACTTCCTGAAGTCGTACGGTGACTGATCAGTCCGCTCTCCACATTCAAACCGAATACAAAAGTTACTCGCACATCGTGCCCAGTTAGTATTTAGTCAGTTGAAGTAACAAGAGTCAATACAATGCACTCGAGAGGTGAATTTTCAGTTTTCGATTAGGAAATAAAGATTAAACGAATGATCGATGTCCACGAAAGATCACTATAGGATCGTTAGCGGTATTTTTATAGCAAAAACAAACTAACCTGTGGGCATTCAGCTCGTGCATATACGTAAAAGTTCAGAAAGGTTGAGAAGTGGCAACGTGGTCTACACACACTGCGGATCTATAAAGGACTGAATAGTGCAAACTACACTGTCTGTGATTTTCCCAAACCATGTTGCGATCGACAGGCATACGGTACGACGTGAACAGATAATGACCTGGAGTAGAGAAACGAAGACGCCCACCAAGGAATTGATCACCGAAGGTCAGATTCATCTTCGGGATGGGGCCCACGTGACTCGCAGATTCGGTGGCTGTAGACGTCGATTGAGACGGTGGTTGGTCGAGCTCAGTGAAGCGAGTGTTGCCGTTGATCAGTCAAGTTGGTTCTGAAGTAAGTGCACTTAAGGACGCGGGGGTAATGAAGTGTGAAAAGAAGCTGTCTTGCCGATTACTTTCACTTACAGCTCAGTTGTTTACAGATGCAGGAACCATGAGGTTTTGGCATGCTTTGATATTGACATACTTTTGTCAGATAGGTCCTCTCTTCTCTTTCTTTTTTTTCCTCCTCCATGCCTAGGGCTATAATTATCTTCATACTTGTGTGACAGGTAAACATCACCGAGAACCATTAATGTATTGTGGTTTTCGTTTACGTATATAAAAATAAAGATGAAACCTGATCTGTTTGATCACTTAGAAATGCTTTCAGTCAAAGGTAATAACCGAAATCATCGATCTCATTAATTAGCCTCGTTCCGTATTTGACCTCAGATCCCATGTTAATGATGAAGCTTGCATGTGGATCTACATAATAAGGACCACTGCACTATTCGGTGGACCGCATCAATCTACTAACTGATTCAATGACCTTAATCGATCGGTATGTTTCAATGTGACACAGGTCGACCGGACCCCTGGCATCATGACCAACAAATGCACGTCTCCAGATTAGCCTACGTTCGAGCGCATACAGTTCAGCTCTCGGCCAAAGAATTGTCCTGGTCTGAAACTTGTTTGCATTGTGACAGCTTTTAAGTAAAACAAATGCAGGACTAGGAACAACTACCGGAAACATGTCTAATCACATAACCATCTAGCACGTGACCATTTCAATTCAACCTAGTTCTGGTGTGACCTGACTAACCGACATGGTGGGTGAACCGAAACAAGGATACCGCGAGTATCCGAAGGCCATACATGTGGTCCAAACAACTTGATGTCTACCTGATGACAGATTTATTCTCAACCAAGAACAGAACACGGGAAGATTCATTATGCGGTTTGGCAAGGGTAGGGTGTAAATGTGTACACATACACATAATTAGTTAAGACAGACTCAGAAATGAGTCGGAAAGGGGCATGCAAGTCGTGTACCCTTCATGTAAAACATGTCGTGTGTACCTGGATAATGGTTTCAACACCAGCTGCTTGTCTGTCTGTAATCAAATGGAGACTCGCGTTATTTTTGTCGTAATGTCCCATTCAAAGTCGACCTCGTACAAAATAGTTGGCCCAACTCTAGGATGACTTGGGTTGCTAAGACATTTGGACACACGAGTAAACAAGGTGCTAAGGCGACGTATGCACAATGGGCGTGGACAGACATGAGGTGCTCACTTTTGCGTACAGCTAAGCAGTTCCCACAGATCGATTTGTTTGACTGTTGTTGTTACAATCACAAGCGCCCCCCCCGTGCCTTAGTTACCGAAGTGCTAAAGGATGTTGTTAAGGTCACATGTTGGCACTCGTGACGGTTGCACAAGTGTAGTTGCGATAGTAACATCAAGCCGATTCACACTATGGTAAAAAAGAAAAAGAGAGCTTGCGTTTAGAATGCATAAACCAGCACACAAGTCTCCTACGCGGTCCTGAAAGCAACTGACATTCAGGATACCATGTTGAACAAACAATGAAATGTTCAAATGTGTACTTAGGAGAAGATACGTAGAGAGTTGATGACATTTTTGTACAGCATAGGAAAATAGATCAAGACTTTTCGACAGTCTGATCAAAGAAGGCAATAATCAACATCGATTTTATGTGGATTTCGAAATGGTTCGCATGTGATGGGTAGTTTTCGACTTCACTTCAGGATTGTTTGAAATTAGTACAACATGCCCTTTAGAACAAAGATATGAGCAACTTTCAATAAGTACGCACTGAATACGAGAGTTGCCAGCAGAAACAAACTTTGCAACCAAAGTGTACGGCCACTCACGTACTGCCTACGGAAAAAATAGATTACGGTCTGATTTAATCACAATCCGACACATGTTGTTAGGAAATTGCATCCTAAATTTCGTTCGAGCAATGCCTAGAGAAAGTGCTTGGTAGATGAAAGTAAACGGGACAAATTTATACGACTATACTGTAATGCCATGAGTGCTAAAGGGGAATGTGTTTCTATCACTTCGCTTCGGCGCTTCGATGTGTCGATTGTGGGCATATATCGATATGACTATCTTGGAACCTGAGCCGTTCTACGCCCATTTCAAACTAGCCATCAAGTCAGTAGTCCAGTCGCATACTTCGAAGTTCTTCAGTATTTAGCTAGTCAATAGGCCCACAGATCTCCTATTGGGCTGACATTAAGAGTGCAAATAACCCAGTAGAAAAATGCTACCTCTCGAAGAAGTAGCCACATCTTCATATTGTAGCGAAAAGGCGGTCAATAAAGCACAATCTTTACTGTCCAACTCGCAGATTACCACGCTATGCGCGTCCTTGCGTTTATGAATCGGAATTTCAGGCCACAACACGCTGCCAGTTCCCGCCCACACCTCGTGTGCACTTCTGCCCGGTTTGTGTGACTGACGACTTCTATCGAGGGGTTTCCCACCACCACTGTTCACATCTATCCGAAAAAAGAGGGGTTTCCCGCTTGCCATTCTTCGGCCGTTGGTCCGATCTCGATGGGTGATGGCCCATCCTATCGCCCGCGTTGTCCGCTGTGGGCTTTGGCCATATTTTACGACCGTGTCGAGATATTCCACAAAGTGTTGGAAGAATCGCGCCTCTGATCTGGTCATCAATTACATTTTACTTGTCATGTTTCGTCCGTTGGTCCGATCTCGTTGAGCGATAGCTCGTCCGGTCGCCAGTGTTGTCCGCAATCCGTTCGCTGCGGGCTTTTAGACGTAACTAATGGCCGCGTTCCACTGAGGGTTGGAATACGTGTCACAACGTCCGAATATTAGAGCAGTGCTCTGAATAACACCTAATACGATCAGCTGATCCACACCAAATGCTTCATGCGATCAGCGAACGTCTATCGTTAGGGCGTTCATCGAAGTAGGCTTCCTCCCTCTGTACAAGGGACTAATCAACAGCAGATTTTTCGCATCAATAGAACAAACGGAATGTCACTGATGAGTTGATAAAAAGCGATTATGAACTCTAAATATCTGTCAGCAAGTTAGCGGAACCTTTTCATTCATCTTCTTACAGTTTGACGACGTAAAAATGCTTAGAATCCATAGCAATTTTTTTGTGAAAACATTGAGGATAAACGTCTTGTTGAACAGACATCTTGTTGCTCTATTCGCCTAGCTTGTGTTATGTTTCAAATAGGGCACAGCGACGTCTCCACATCTTTGACGTCTTTCGATAATCACTCACATGCCAAGCTGCATTTGGCTGAACGAAAAAATTATCTTCTTTTCCAAATGTCATATCACTCAGTGGAGCATGACGTGAACAGGACAAACACGAACTGAAGTAGTCATATGAGGGTGGGGGGCGTAAGCCACTCTCAGATCATCCATAATGAAGCCCGACAACCGTAATATCGACTAAAGTATCTGACGTCTACCTGACCAGCTAACCCTCAACCCGAGGGTACCGTAACAACCTGGGTTATCCGAACAGTTTTATCCTGACTAGTTTTGACAAATTTGTGTATAATTCCTTGTTGTTTGAACAAGAATGTTCAGTCTACAGTTTTGTAGTGGTAACTGTTTGCGTTTTTAAAAAAAAAAGAGTTATTGTCGACTTGTTATAAGGAAAGACAACTCTGAAAGATAAAGCAGCTGTACAATTCTGTCGCAGGATCTATTTTGTAATGTGTGTCAATAACAGTAGGCCTGGAATGCAAAATATGTAATTCAAGCACACAGTCTCACAAGACAAGTCAACTTCCACCTACATTTCAGTCGGTACTGGTTTCTTATTTTGTCCCTAAGTTCAATCAAAAATAATAATAATTCAAATCTAGTTACAAATGTCGACACTAATCAATGTCTAAGGAACCCGGACGATAACAGACAACCAGGCAAGATATCGTTCGAAGTTCACAAGTACTCTGCAAGTTCAAATGAATGTAAGAACTGTGGTCGAATGTGGCCGTTGTTTAATCGGTGGAGACAATCGTTCACTAGTCTAAGAACGAGGGGCAAGCACATATGATTAGCACAACTAGACCTGACATAGAAGCACTCATAAACAACTCTTTACATGCCATTGTATGCGATTGTTTCTTGTTGTTCATTCAAACTGCACAAATCGATCTGCCTGAAAACTTTTCCAAAAGTCAGGATTACTCACATTCACAATCACAGTAGCTGTTGCTGTCATAGCGTGATTCCCAACGCCTGCAGGTTCTGGCGGTCCTGTATGGGATGTAGTTGGATTGTAAGCAATGACTTGAAACCGATGTTGGCGTTTTATCTCATAGTCCAAAGCGTGCTGGATATAAATACTGCCAGTTGCATGATTTAGCCGGAACCAGTAACTTGGTGGTGCAGACGACAAGTCATCTTTCGCTCTTAACTCAGTGATTGGCGAAATCCGTTTCCCATTCGGATCAGTGTCCGATACTATCGGACTCGAAATGGGCCAATCGAAACGAATTATGCTGTTGGCTCCTTCGTCTGCATCGGTGGCTCGCAGCTGCAAGATTTCTTTACCAACAACCCCCTCATCCACAGTAGTTTCGTAAACAGCTCGAGTGAATTTCGGTGGGTTGTCATTTGTGTCTAGGATATGCACCTGTAATTGTAACGTACCGGTTCGTGGATGAGGACCACCGTCGACGGCCAGAATACGGTAATTGTATTGTGTGACCATCTCACGATCTAGTGGTTCCGTAAGAACCAGGGACAAGCTGTTGATGGATCCCCGCGGTTCTTCTGCAGAAAACACGCTGGAGCCTGTTCGACTCGCATGTTCCCTGTCCCACGTAGGTTCAAGATTGAATGGTCCAGTTTCCAGCCCGTCCGAGTTTGTCCGTCCCACGTGTTCTAACTTGTAAAGCTGTACATGAAACGGAGGGGCATCCACATCTTCGGCGATCGGCAACGGAATACGATGTCCGACTGGAGCAGATTCGGACACGTTGACGACCAACAGTGGTACCTGAGAATGAAAGCGATCTGAGGTCTCTAGTTGCATCCAAGAGGAGCTTTGTTGACTGTCCACAACAGGTAACTATCAGAAAAAAAATTTAAAGAGTCATGTACGTACATAATACATTTTGCAAATCATCATTGCTGTATCGAATCGGACAAGCATAAAAATACGATCAAATTTTAAATTCCGAGTCATACATGCAGATAAACACCAAAATCAAACCGTTTAAATACAAGCAAAAAAAGTAGTCCATCAAAATCAACTGATTAACTCAGTGATAACTGAGTTGAAGGGCCAATTCGTTCGACTGTCATTTGCAAAGTGGCTGGACTTGGTCGATCTGTTTCGATATAAGGTTGATGACGTTAGATTAAACTTTGAAATCTTGTAATATATGCTTTTTATCCTCTTGGATGAGATGGATAAACAGGACTCAGACTTTCACAGTAGTGATGATAGTTCCGCACTCCAAAAACTAATAATAATACTAATAATAGTAATAACTACCAACCGACTTCATCACATAGGAACTTACGTATAGTTCAATACACACCAACGAAAAAATCTGGCAATATCAAGCTAAATTGCGTTATATTCGTTAGCCCGATTACCAATACAAAATAATGAATGGCAAAATTCCTCTACCAGGAAACTTTATTCAACCTAACTACTATCTGATACTCATAATGAGCACTTGTTTTAAGTGGCACGCACAGTTCACGGATAGTAGCACTGTTTTCGAATAATTTCCGGTGTATTTCATGTCTCGTCTAAACAAGTGTAACACTCTTAGGTCCTTCGAGCGAAATGGCTGTTGATCGACCGGGTCAATTGACTCTAGTTTGAAGTGGTAAACTTAACACTTGTCGCATAGAGAGATTTTCAAGGCCAACCGAGATTCAGATAGTTTAAACAACCAAAAGCACAGATAAACAGTGATTGGGCCCATACAAGAAAATATCAGTGGTTAGAATAGAGGGATATGCGCCTACTGGAAATAGTGTAAACCTATTTACACGCTGACTAGAGATGTCCTAAAATAACGCAACCATAATGTTGCTTCAATAATCTCATGGCACAGGTAGAACAGGATACTGATGGGTGCATGGCTCGAGGCAACGACCAAACAATATCAAGAAGTCATTCAGCGGATCAACACAACTAGGTCTCTGTCCATGAGGTCTGTACTAAAATCAACCCACCAAATTACAACAACGCCCATACAAAAGAGTTTTTCTGAACACGTACGCACGCATGCAAACACATGAAAGAATAAATTAAGTTGTTCAACCATAACTAGTTGGCCAACAACGTCAGTTGAGGTCGCTCCTGTGAATTTTACGAACGCGTTTGCTACCTCGCTTGATAACTCATGAATGCATGTTTAGCCGTTGAAATACCCATCATCAGTAGAAGACATCACACTGAAATGATCCCAGCGTCCAAACACCTGTCCTACTATGATTTTTAACTACTCCACCAGTGCCAACATGATCCATTGTTGAATTTAAATCACAACTAAATGTGAATTTGAAAATGTACTCAACTACGAACCACAGTTCACTGCACTGTTGGACGAACAGAATTGTGAAATAAGACTAAGATGATAGTGCGAAAGAAGAACCGCTTCCCGTTAAACTGTGAGAGGTGATCCATCTGGGCATAGTAGTAAAAGGAGACTAATGCAAAAGTGTCAACCATACAACGAACTGTCGTTCAAAGCACTGAGTTCCCCTTCATCCAATTCATCTTCTCGCTGTTTTGACGAACTGTCATTCGTTAGTCAAACGAGGAACATCGCTCCGAGTGAATCTCATCAAACAACAAAACTATTAGAAAACGTCAAGGCCTTGTCAAATCCGTTTAGGCGGTCTGATCGGAGTCCTAGCGTAAACAATTGAATGAACATCAAAACATCAGATAGGTATTTCTTGATTTTCAATCACAGTTTTTCTCATAAGAAAAAACAAGCAGAAACACACTCACCTAAGAAAAACTTTTACTGGATAAGAAATAAGGAAGTAAGTTTCCTAGAACCATGTGGGAGAAACTTTTTGAGGCTTAAAATAAGCGTAATTTCTTCAAAAAGAAACCGTACAGCAAGCAAGTAGGAATAAACCCAAAACTGTTTACTCAATGACGTCAGGGTAGATCACCAAAGTACACAAAAAGCGTCGTTCTGGAATTCCCACAACTTGGTCAACGTAAGACTGGAAAAACCCAACCTAAGACTTATGTAACAGTAGTTTTGTCTTCCGAGACATGCCTAACCGACGCCCACCAAATGGGCCTTGGAAAATATGAGCAATACTGATCAGACAAGAATTCATGCAAATGTAAATAAACAGAAGATAGTATAGATTTTTGTTTTAGAAAATGAGCATTTGGAAATACTGACGTGGTTCCATTACGAGCTAGGCATTACTGCTGGAAAACGGAAACAAGCAAACCACCCCTGATCAATATTTTGGGGCGTTTCAAAGCAGCAACTAACCGAAGGACGTTCCCTAAAATACTACTTTCTTCGTCCCAATGATCTTAACTTGGTCCAGCGTTTGGGCAGAACAGTGAGTACAACGCTCACTACAACTTATACCGTTCACCTGACTGAACAACGTATCTGTCGAACAGAGTATACGGTTGAAAAAAAAATCATCAGCATTCAATGTAAATCTGCTTTCAAAAGGTTCGTACCCCGTTCTCGCACGATATTGCAGATTTGGATCATCTCTATTGAATGATATCGCATTGAATCTAATTTGCATACGGTTGATAAACTTCAGAATGCGTTCTTGACTGGTTTGCTCCCATGTTTTCCGAAGCGCTTACTGCAGATTTAAAAGTTGTTTGAGTAAAGTGATCAAACAAAGTTTTATGGGAATAGGTTCGGGTAATCAAGCGTACCAAGACAGGTGGTGGTCAGTGTACAGTGACGAGTTGAATGCCAACATTGATGGGCCAGAACATCATTCATTCGGAGAAAAATCGGGTCACTCTGACCAGATAATATTGCAAGTAACTGTTTCCAGTATGTTCTAGTGGCTTGAACTAGGGTGGTCATGAACAATTTAGTCACTTCAACCACCTGATTAGGCAGTAATTTATACATGGGTTGAGTCACGGTTATCTTATACTGTAGGAAGACTGATATAATGAGGTCACCGAACATGCTCCAAACAACGTGGAATGAAATTATCTTCTGCTAGTTCGCTTTTCATATTCAAATCAATCACTAAATGGTTTGTTCATAAATGATCAGTATGTCGAGCACGATGGAACTACACAGAGTGTGTGAACTGATGAAGGTCGAGTAGAAAATGGTGACTGGAGGAACGATGGATAGTCTTCGAAAGTCATTGTATATGATGGCTGCAGAGACAATAGTGATTGCAACAAACAACAACAGACGTTTTTTCACACACGTTTCGAGTGAACAGACTTCTCGCTGATGAACATACGTAAAAGTATTACACGCAATGCATTTAATATACCGGTTTAGTTTACGCGGGTTGAGCGCAGTAAACCGTTACGTTTATTGTTTGTCCAAATGAAAACGCGCTTCGGATCCACTGAGTAGCGAAAGGTTTTCTAACCGTTCATAAACACTCAAAACACATTCTCAAAAAACCAGTGATGATTTTTATCCGTTTGAGACCGTGCCCCAATCCGAGTAGATAAGATCCAAGTCATGGTGATTAACAATGAGCTGTACTGCGAGCGAGAAGGTGACACTATGAAATCCGCCACGTGAGAAATCTTACACCAAACTACTGAATGAGTCTTCTAACCAGCTAAAAGCATTCGTCCAGAGTTAGGATACGCCCAATCTGAAATGCCGTCCGGAAATGTTGTGATTGACATTAGTAGATGGCATTATGCGAAGAACGGGAGCATATGCTCGAGTTGTTACACCGAGTATCTAAACACTGTTGTCGTCTGAACAGTTTTAAAGTGAAGTGTGGTCTGTAGAGTCAGAGATGGTAGGAGGATGGCTGCTGAAATGAGATTTCTTAGGTTTGGGTGTCCATGACTGAGTTATGCATCACCCTGCCTTCCAAGTTCATCTTCGCTTTATAGAACACATTTCAATGAACCTAACGGCCTCAGAAAAGTACAACAAGTAAATTCTTTCCAACGTCATTCTGTGCTCTTTTGACGTTGTTCAACAAACGGTCCGTAGTACATTAGCGTCGTAGTCTACTACCAGATTGTAAATCGACAATAATTCCAATAATGTACATCTTCTGACAGACAGATTCACGTGCAACATGTGTACATGGCTTGCCTTCGCAGTTTTGCCTCACAAATTACCCGTGATAAACGCCAGATGGGCATTCACAACCGTACGCACATATTGGCAACACTGAGTTGTCAGCAGTCAATACTAGCCAACATCCGAATACAGTGTGACACGCGTCTCCGAATAATAGACAGAAAAAAATCTCTCTAGAGTAATTAATGCAGCTATGAGTGTGGTTATTCAGTGTCTTAAGGTCTGATTTTCAGGCTGTCCACAAACTGCGTATACCAGATTGTGAATTATTGAACAAGCCGACAGAATCGGTTGAAAATGATGATAACTACGAAGTGTGGAAGCAAAATGAACAAACTGCTGCAAACTCAATTTAAGAACAGTGTCCAACAACAATAGATTGCTTAATTAGTTGATTCTTAGATAATAAATAATAAATGAATGAGTGTCGACTCACGACACACGACATCCATAAGATTGCTTTCAATGTACATGAGAAACATTCCACACTGTCCTTAAACGATATGTTATTTTATCTCCCACCTTAGTTGCATTGTAAACGTATGGTTTTGAGGTGGAGCGTGTTAGACTTGTAAATAAAAATGTCCATGATCTGGCATGTTATCAATCTTGTAATAACCATTGTGGCACATATGATAATCGGGAACACCCCAGGTGTACTGCATTTAGACCTGTAAGTCGGGTACCTTTTATATCCTCCAATTTGTATGTGAATAAGATTGGATCTCACGAAAGACCAAAAACTGTCTGCTCTTTTCAGCCCACAACCGTTCTGCAAGTGATTATGAGCAGCCCGAACTGATGAGACCATCACTTCCGGGTTACGCTGAACCCTTCAAATGGTGGACACCTTTGGAAGATTTGTTGCGCAACGCATCCTTCATATTAAGTTACAAACTTGTTTTAATTTGTAATATTCTCTCTATTTATTTTAATGTTTCACAACAAAGTTTCAAAAACTTTCTGAAAAATAGTTCACCATATTTTGAAGAAGTATTACGTTACTAACTGAATGCGATCATATTTCATACCAGCAACCTAAGCAATTAGCAGCTGTCAAGATTTTCTAGGTTTGTCGACGAGTATGTGCATTCATATTATCGGACACTACTTGTCTATCGGTTATCTTTTCGGCCTGCTTTTCCAGACGGAAGAGCAGCTGCCCTATATTTTTTTAGAAAGATACAGAAATTCTATTGTAGGTTTATTGCAAATATCTTTTGTTGAAATTGAAAAACAGCTGCGAATGTAACCTCCCTAATTCTCCTTACTCAACATTTTTCGACAATATATTTCAACATCTCACAACAGAAATCTTTTATTATTCTTGATGGGGAGGTTGCAGAACAATACTACTTCTTGGTGAATTATAATAGCTCTATGGCTTGGGTAGGTATCAGAAAGACAGGAGAAACAAAGGTTCTGAAGCTGCTATGCTGCTCTCTGAATAATATGGTAGCTTCATGATGACATTTGTCTCAATCGAAACCTAGTCGACACGCAGTTTTGTGGACTTCTAGATGACTACAGCCTTGAACATGTGTCTAAAGAGAATGGCAACAGATTTCAAGGTGTTATTTGGTAGTCCATCGAACGTAAGCAAATTTACTGTAATGGTAACACGTTACCGTCCCTTGATTGCCGATTGCAAACTAACAACAAAACTAACCGGATTCGTCTTCGTAGGAGCACATAACTATGGCTGAACAGAGAATGAAAACAGGGATAACCACTCATTCCTGAGCAATGTTGATCCCCTTAGATCAGATGTGACGGAGCTCGTGAAATGATGCGGACGGTAAGAACACTTGGAGGAAACGTATGGAAACTCAGTCTGCCTCAAGCACCTATTACAATTAGGAACTATTATCCGTCTGGCTACTACAAGTCGTGGTGGAAACGTTCGTAATGAGGGAGCTCACAAGGTGTCTCGATCACGTGAATGAATTTGTTCTGTGGAATGTGATTTCAGATAGGTGTTCGTAACAGAATCGCGAAAGACATAAATCAGCCCTCAATGTGGAAACGGTCTCACAATGAACGGCTCGATTGAAATTGCATTGCCAACATACCTTGAATACCGGGGCGTGGTCATTTTCTTCGCACACCATTACAGATAGTTCATGTATGTCTGGTTGCTGTCCCGCAGCAGACACCGTGGAAACACTAATGTTGAAAACGCACACGTGACCGATCTGTGAACCGTAGGGTTGTCCAGGGCAGGCTTCACGCGAATGAACAGGCACGCGTAAATCGGTTACAACTGAGCAGCACAAATCGGATTCGGAGCATAGTAGGTCTCGATCGATCAGGCGTGCAACGGTCAGTTGACCAGTTCGGTTGTTCAGACTAAAATAATGGCTTCCTTTCGTTTGGAGCAGGGAATAGATTAAGTGAGTACCATGCAGGCCCGGAAGAACATTCTCGCTGATTAGCGTACCTTTTGGTGTGTTGTCTCTCAGACGAATATCGTAACCTTTAGCCTGATAGATTTGTGAAACAGTTTAGATATGGAACGCAAGTAGAAATCTTCGGGTTGGGATCGTGAGAAAGTTTGAAACCCTGTCCGAGGCGGTGGTGTCAAACAATTGACGCAAGTGGGAACTTTCGAAGTGGAATGTCTTGATGTAGAATTCACTGAGTGCAACCGAACATCAAGGCGGATTCCTTGTCCGTTTACGACCATTTTCACAGCAACTGTATGAGTAAAAAAATGAATTATTGTGTTTGATGTTTTGACAGTTAACTGCGCGCCACCACTTTCTGGCTGGGTTATGCAAAAAGTAGTCAAGTGAACCATAATAAATAAAACGTCAATAAACCAGTTTAGAGAACTGAGAGAATACGGTACAAGTCAGCATATTGTATATTAGAAAGTTATTCAACGGTGATCAAACCTTCTTTAAAGTCCATTACGAAGAAAAAATAGTGTGAAATAGATAAGCTCAAAGCCAACGTGTTTGGAGTAAAACTACACAAAATATGCTGCAATTTGACCGAGAGATAACAATGCATTCGGAATTAGGACTCACTTATTTACTCATTTACGAGTTGACAAGTCACAAACACAGTATAACTTCTCATTCGGAGAGGTTGCGATAAACTGACAAAATTTGACAACCACCCTGTGTTCTCGAGTAAACTGCTTCAGATCGTATGCAAAACGTTTCGAGCAAGTAAAACTCATACCAAACAATCTGACTTCAAGAATGAGACTGCTGCTGAAAAAGCCAGACAGCAATGAAGAATGACTGTGACAGAATTAATCGGTTATTATCAGGCCGAAAGTCGGTTAGTCACACATATTGCAGTAGCCTTCAGAACCGAATGTGCGTCATCTCCTAGCCAACATTACGCTTGACAGTGTTCCTGGCTTGTACTCACTGTCACACGGTCTGGAGTTAAGTGGGTTAAACTATACCTAGCGATCATTCTACTCAATTCGTTACGCGATGAGATGAAGTAGCCGATACCAAAAAAAGGTACGTTAAGTAGAAATTTCATCATTACAACAAAGATTTCAGGAGTCGGACTGGAACTTGAATTTAATGTCTACATGTGAAATGTGAAAAAGATAGTAAACAAAGCTCCATCATGATTGAATTACATGAAAATGAAGGACTGTGCACTCCTTATGGTCGGCTGAAAAGTAAGTTTATTAAACTCCTCGATGGTTTGTTGGCCGAAAGGATGTACCTATGTTCAACGAATCAACTGGTTACATTCAACCGTAGTCAGGAAATCAACTTGTATGCTTTAATTAACAAAGAAACGGTAGATTTATAGCAAGACAGCTCCCCAAAGAATACACCATATCACGAGGATGTGGTGACCTCCTAGAGGCAACAAGGTTAGGAACTAATAAGCTAATCATGATGACTTCAAGCTCAAAGAGGATGGGTATATTCCAAAAGCTCATTAAGTGCATATAGACGCTAGGTGTACAGCGGTTCAATAACACAACTCTGCTAGTTGTTTCAAAAACGACCATTAAGGTGTTACAGTTCCAACAGGGAACAGTTACTGTTCAGAAGTGTCAACATACGAAAATGCTGAGCTGAGATGGAAAAACCACGTGAGACAAAGTGGTTCTGTAAGTAAGGCGCATAGAATGATCTATGGGTTTACCGGGTCCATTTCCAGCATATTCTTGTATAGGTAACTTCATATGGGGGCTATTCAAAGAAAAATCGATATACTGCCTTCAAACAGAATGCTTGCTTGTTGCAAAAAACGATTGCTATCGACTTGATATTGTGAAATGATAAACTAGTCCTAAGTGGAGAGCATGTTGACCTCTATCGCGAAGCGCTCTAACCAAGTTCAACGGATGACGTTTCCTGCAGCAGCTGCTGATATTGGAGTGCTCATAGTGAAAGTTAGAGCGCTGAGGCTGAAGGTTCGGAGAATAATCTTTAAACGAGGGTAAGGTGTGGCATAAGAGAACTTGAGCCAAAATTCCAATTTCAGTACAATGAATCTGTAGGGATTCGAATGACCTCATCCAAAATTGACAAGTCGCCGTTTCATCAACCGAAACATCGCGGTAAACCCGTTACACACCTCAAACGCGTCCATCCGTACATGTTCCTTAATTAACTCGTTAAACTTGTCATGTATGAAATCAGGTCAATTACCTCTCTAAAATGTCGTATCCAATGTGCAACTTTTCTCAACACTTATACCCATTTGACCCGCATTTCAAAGGCTGATGTGAACGATAAAAACAGCTATGTTTATTCAATCAACGCCCGGCATAACGCCTGATAACAACCGCTTAACACAGTGCCTGATAAAGAACGTCCGACATGGTCAGCGGTTCCAAATCTGTCAACAACGTTGGTGTCGCTGCCACCAACACATTACATTTGTCACTGGTCGGCTTGGCTCAAAGCCACGAAAATTGCCACAACTACGCACGTTCTGTTAGACATTTTCATTTAACGCAGCAAGAAGAATGACCATTTATTGTTGTACAGCATGCTGAAGAACACATCTTGCCTTGATGCCACCATACAGGTTAAACAATACGAAGTCCTACGGTGAGGACATTCGACTCCAAAACCTGTACGGTTTCATTCAGCAGACGAATTACAAGTCAAGGACTACTCTCACATCAATCCATCCGTCCGTCATACTCCACAAGTTCCCAGTGTCCTAACTGGTGATTCGTAATTGTCAAATTCATTTATGCTGTGTTACGTGGATTTTGACAAGTCCAAATATTTTGTTATCGACATAGTGTTAGTTACGTGTTATAAATGTATTTTGATTGGCGTTATTCATCTTCCTATTATAAGTAATTTTTGTACCAATAAACCATAAAAACGGCTAACAAGTAATAATACTACCAAAACGTGATAGCCAACAATCTGAGCAAGACGAAACAGGTTAGTTACGATGTTGGCATCATGGTTTTTCAACCTCAACAGAAACACAGACGGTCGGAAAGATTTCCGTACAAAAGGCAAATGGAAATTAGCTAGTCGCCGGCGCCTACAGACAACCACTTTTGTTGATCAAACTATCCAGCACAAAGGTTTGATAGACCCCAAATAACCTTTATACGACGTGATGGCCTAGGAGTAAATAGTCATCAGGAAACACAAATGTCCCGTTCACTTAGTCGTGTTTGTCAAGCCAAAAAAACGTTTTATACACGTCGAGATGTGAATACTCAGTTGTTAACATTAACAGCTTTAGAAACTGAGTGATTATTGCCCCGATGGTTTTAAACCACGCCGAAAGAACAATACATAAGTGAACGACATTCCAAACCGTATACTGAACAGCCACAATCGATTTCGATTCACACAAAAAACATAGGATCGTTTTCGAGAGTGTGCATCGAAACAGAACTAAATACGAAGTAGAGAAGATAGGCGCGTATTAGGATCTAGCTGCCGATGAAGAAATATGGACATGAACATCTAAGCTGACAGAGTTAAGCTAGAGTGAAATTTTTATGAGAGCTTATCGCGTGCTGAGGAACGATACAATCAACACATCCGTCAGTAGAAGTTTCTCTATAGCGTAACAGACGCTTTAGGGCTACAGCAAAAAGGTTAATATATTTCCACAACAAACCTTGAAAAATAACGAAAAGGAACATCCAATGGGTGCGCACATGCGTTGATAAAGTAACTAAAATAGTCTTACAACGTCAAACACAAAGAAACGACGTTCCTCCATATGAAAAGACTACGTCATATTGACATCTGAATAGATTATTTCAATTACTTATACTAGCTTACCTACGAAGTCACACCAGCAGTTCAGAAGTTTTCACAATTGAACTCAGTTACCCATCCGATCCACTGTGTTATAAAGAATCCACCAAATTATCCAGCGGCTTGATTGCTCAAGCAGGATTTCTCAACAGTTCACATTAGAATCCACCAACGCCATCGTTGAGCATTAAAATTGGATTGGATTCTAGTGTGAACTGTTGAGAAATCCTGATTGGGCAGTCAAGCTACTGGGTCATTTAGTGAATTCCATATGACACAGTGAATTGAGTGTGTAACTGAGTACAAATGTGAAAAATTCTGATCTCCTGGCGTGGCTTCGTAACTCAGCACGTTTGAGCATGTTGTTCCTGTAGCTGGTTCGAGTACAGCCAGAGCCCAAATTTTTCGCAATTAGCTCTCATCTAAATCATGGAATTTGCCACACCACTTATAGGTAATATAATTCCAATACAATCGGAGCTTATAAGCGACAGTCAGCAAGATTTCGACCACCTTGACAAAATGAAACAAACCGCCTCACAAAGCGGACGATTAAAACGAAGTTGAAGGTTGCGTAAGGAAATGTGAAGAAAGTTTAGGCAAGAGTTGACGCAGACACCAAATAAAATGAAAACAGGAAGAAAGACGAATACACCTAGAACATCGGACCCAGCGGTTACTTGTAAAGCTAAAGCGAGAACACTTAATAGCTTGACAAAACATACATATAAAACACCAACGTTTGATAATTGAATGCCAGAATGTTTAATAGCATGATCTAATAGTGTCATCGGATGTAAACTTCGCAATTGAAGAGGCGAACGCGAACCTTTCCAGATTGTCTGTTTAAGGATGACGGAATGGAACAAAACAGAGATGCAGTTATCAATGAACCAACTATCCCTGCAAAAGTGCCAAGGTACAGAGAAACGATCCGAAAGCCCCCGATTATTGGCGAGGTAACCTTCAACATCTTTACCTTCTTGTTATACAGACTGACCATTCGGGGACCTAGAGTCCCGCGGTCTTAGTAATTAATTTTGAACCCTCTTGTTCTAGAGTATTCGTGGGTCAACATTAACAATATACAAACTAGTATATTTGTGTCTCAGTGTCCACGTTTTTAGGTAGGAATAAATTGACTTTTGACATAGGAGGGGAATTTCCGGTTCTGTCGAAGCGCAATTTTTCCCGAGTTGATCCAGGACATTTTTGTGATATATAAAACTGAATGGGCATTAAAGGTGAAGGCAGTATATCTCTGGTTGTGCCACGATCAGTATCAAATATATAAATATATGGTAGTGTCAGTTCCGAAAGAGGGTCGACCACGGAATATTCGATTTTTTCCGGATCATATGGATTAAACTGTTGTAACCAAACAGCCCAGACCTGGAGCATCAAACTTTTTCAAGCTGCCTTAAATGAAAGTCGTAACAGATTTTGAGTGTACAAGCAAACCGAGATTTATGCACAACAGATGGCAATAGATTAACATTCATCTTTCGGTAAATACTGCCAGTTTTGAGCTCAGAAGCACATGCATGTTTCACCCAAGTGAAAGGACATGCAGAATACATAAACAGGGCTTAGCAAACCAGACCGTAGTTGCCCATAAGCAAATGTGACTAAATAAAAGTTGAAACATCCCTTTCGCGTTACGAAGTTAAATAAGGATAACACCGCACTAGTTACGTTCATACAAACGGTATCGCTACGATCGTTTGTAAATCAATATGAACACGCAAAAGAAGCAAAAGAAGCCAAATGTCAGAGTTCACAATCAATATCATTACTATGGTTATGAAATCCTCATAAAACGGTGGTTTCTTAGAATAAATCGACGTTTAATTTTCGGATGGCAATCGCTTCAGCGTAGCAAAGTGTCTAGCTGTGAGGCGTTGGATACGGAATGAGAAACCTGGCTACTGGGTCACAAAAATTCCCCGAAAACAGTTCCGTATTCTGAAATCTCCTATTCGATCAATATTCACTGCCGCTCACAGTAATACTCTGAAAATGTCATGCTATCCGAAAGGTGACGTATCGTAACGCTTCACTTCATTTTCTTGGCTGAACATTCCTATTTTGACTCTGGTTGCGCAACTTCGTCGGCATGCGTCCTGGGAGACTGACCTTAATACGTGTTGGACAGCCGGGACGATTGAAACAATGTCAAAGGAGCGCACCGTTGCACCTGACTGATGTCATTCACTTCATTGCATTGTGAATTAGGTCTTAGTTGCCAACTCGTACGATTACTCGATTATAATGCGCAAATCATTAAGCACACCACAAAGCAGTCAGTACTAAGCAATTTCCATTGATGAACAATGACTTATCAAACGGTGTTGGCTCTTATGCGGCCGCCATTAACAAGACTGAATTATACTATTGTATAATGATGACAGTAACACAGTGAGCAAGACGCAGACAGACTTGGACGTTTTGCACAGTTGGGCTAAGGAAAATGAGGTGCCGCCTAATAGATCTAGGGCTGAGGCAGTGACTCTTCAACAATTGCTCAGTACCAATACCACGTTGAAGGAAACACGTTGGGTACTACCAGGTATGAAAGAGATATCTGAACAATAGTCTCAAACGACGTCTTTCACTAAGCTGCGTTCCAATAGTCAGACGACCTAGTTCCGTGATTGGATTGTGTATACCTAAATGTATGAGAAATTTCACTCTGAAAGCTTTCCTATGATATTCGATCGGCTGGTGCTTCCCAATCTTGAGGCAACTGTTCAAGCTTCTTGTTCGTATCTGATAATAAACATCCACCTTACCGGCAGGCTTCAACGGAAGACAACACAACAGAGTAACGCACTAACCTCGTCATCGTATACTAACACGTTGTTTATTATATATATATATATATATATATATATATAGATATATATATATATATATATATATGTTATGACCGTGCTTGTGTGTGCATGTGTAGGTGAGTGAATCAGCTACCAGGATGAGTTCACTGGTTTCACATAAAGCTACAAGTCAATGAGATCGGAAGATAGATTTCGTCAACAAAATGCTCACAGAGAAACAACCTAGTTGAGTAATTACCCTTTTAGAATAGTTGAGTTTTACATGAAATAAACAAATGTAGCATATCAGTTGCACAAAATTGAAGGTTCCATAGGCTGGACAGAAACAGTTCACATGATTATGTATACATGTGAGGAGCGGTTAGAATTAACAAGATGAGTAG
>LUCH01001057.1:59110-82238 GCA_013368495.1 Paragonimus heterotremus
CCTGCATGTTCAAGGAATACGGTCAAAGCCGACAGTGGATAGATTGCAGACAACGCGAACGACCGGGCAAGCCATCGCTCAACGACATCGGACCAACGGACGAAGAATGGTAGGCGGAAAACCTTCCGACAGAAGGCGCCGATCACACACATAAACCGGGCAAAAGTGCACATGACGTGTAAGCGGAAACCTTGGGGGTATTGTGGACTTTAATTCTGATTCATAAACGCGAGTGCGCTTAGCATGGTAACAAACGTGTTGGACACTAAGGATTGTGCTTTATTGGATGCCATTTCACTACACAACGCGTGGTTACTTACTCTTACTAGCTAAACCCAACAGTGAAAACAAGTCACAGGTTCACAAGATATTCGGCAGTAAATTAGAAAGCGTCCTCCAAGGCTAACTCTTATTCTGTTTCTTGGAGTCCAAAAAACAGTTTAGATTTGCGCTGTCCAACAAAATGCATCTCAAAAAAGGCATGACAGACAGCCATCTCGATCACACTGGTTTACCTGCAGGTATATATGCTTCGGGACCTACGTTAAGTTGAGCAAGAACCCACAACGACAAACACAGCGCTCGACTGAAAAGCAATCCATCAAGTCAGACCTGCACAGAACGGAACAGTCAACCACGCGCAGCCAATACTGTGATAAAGTCATTGCTTCAGGAGATCGCTACAGGCACATGCCACGCTGAGTATTACACTGAAGCGGCAAGCTAACCATATCGTTAAAGTGAGCAGATAAGCTTTGAAACTTACATAAATTTCAGTAGGACGACAAATGTCACAGTATGTTGACACCAACCATATGCAATGTAATAGCAGAGGAATTGGGCGAAGGAACGACCTAAAACTCATGATAGCTGGTCTCAGCTAACTGCAATGTTAAAGTATGCTGCAAATTGACCCGTTAAGAACAACACATGAGTTGAAATTAGTGGTGAGTTATGTCCATGTTGATGTAAACTACTACTACTGTACATGAGTAAGCACAGTGTTACATTCTATCCGAAGGAAACTTACATTAATGATCAGTAGTTTTTTGCGCAGACAAAGTAATCATACAAGCATGACTTTAATATGTGTGCATTCTTCAACAGAGTTATAAAGATAGCCATATTCTATACTGGCTAAAAAGTTATCGATACACGCAAAATGGACGAACACAATCAACGGAATCGCAAATTGATCTGAGTTCGGAACGAAAATACATGAAAATTATTAGATTATGACTGGCTTGAGAAAATACAGAGGCTATTTAGCACAATGACTGATATAAACACAACACAACAAACAACACAATTTTCCAAATACCATAGATATTTGCACCGTCGGATAATCATACTGCAAGCCGTTAAGGCACATAGAAATTATGGAGAGCAGGTGCTTGTCAATCAGCCAAATTCACAGCTGCCGTAGTCGGCATCTGTGCGCGCGCGCACACACACGCATGAAGACGCTAACCCACCCGAACGTTGGTCTGCAATTTGCCTGTGCTCAAGCGTGAACCATTAAGGATTGTGTATCCCGATTTCGAAGCATAGACGATTGGACACGGATTGGCCAGAAGAGCTAGAAGATGTAAGTATCTCAATGTTGCCAAATCTGAAGAGAGTACTCTCTAGCATATACAAACCAACCACCACCACCTCATCCTTCACTTTCGCTAGACTCGTGTCCAGAGGACTGTTGATTCGAAACTGGTATATCGTACACACACAAACACACACACACACAGAGACGCCCTAAGGGCCGAATACGAAAAGCTCGGCGCCAGAATTGTGATAAATTGGTATGGTACGTCAGACGTGCTAATCGAATTACACAGACAAAACAATCGCAATCTATGGTGGAGAATAGGTGATTGTCAGATAGGTCTCAACAATCATGAATTAGAGGGCCAATAATAAACTGTACGACAGTGTGTGTGTGCAAGCTAACCCACGTAGTGAATAATGGCGCCAGTGATGAAATGGATTGAGCTGATAACTGCATACATGCATGAATGTCACTGTGTGAAGAGCGGAAAAAAACAAACCGTAAATGGTGGACAGGTGCCCATAGAGGACGCGCAATATTTTCAAAATAATTCTAGCACTATGAGGAATATTTCCAAGAGCAAATATATGAGTTCCAGTGAGTGACTAACAGGTGGGTGTGACACAGAAGCCAACCATCATACGTAGGAAATGTGTGACTAATGTCACGTACTTTCATCCCATGAGCTTTACCCAGGACTAACACGTAGTGACAAATTCCGCGGATATTTAAATCCTCCATGTATTCGAAATCATCACGGTCGCGTTGTTGGTCGACCCCAAGTCCTCCTGATATAACTTAAGACATAATGATGGCCGTATATGCGATGAGTTCCATACCTGTCTTGTGTTAATTGAGATTCGAAATATTGTGAAACTGATTTGACATTATTGTGGTTGGATTCGTGGTTAACTGTCAAAGTGACAACATTGAGCAAACGAGGTCATGAGTCGTACAAATGTAGGTGTGCAGCGGAAAATGATACGCTATCACGCTGCAATGCGGTAAACTAGTAATCTGTGTGTTATTGGGGCTAAAGATGAATCATGTTTACAAGGACGGTGTGCGGCTTCGCAAGTAAAAGCATATTACTCATTAGAAGAGCTAACTGAAGAAATGATGTTACCTAAATAACCAATGATCAGCAGTCTCAGATAAACAGTGTTCAGGATAACAATAGAATTGGAATCATTTCATAGTAGGAGTAGAACTTGTAGCGCGGCTTGACACAAGTACCACACCAAACGGTTCAAAGGTTGAAACTACTCGAATTGGTGTGTACATCACTATTAAAAAGTGAACCTGCAAACCACAACCACATGTACACTCTATTTTAATCAGTCCGTTATCAAAAAGATGCGTAAGCTTTCGATGTGCATATAGCAAAATGTAGACTAAGGTTGACAGAAACGAACGTTCTTGATGTTTACTGAACAAAAAACCTGGAGCACAGAATAGCTTACAATAAACTACTAATCGTTTTGCAGAATGAGCGAAATGGCGGTTGAGATCTTAGCAATGAATAGAAACGCGGACTACAGATCACAAAATGTAATGAATAACAACCAGTTAGATGAATGTTGTTAGTCTACGATCGGCCGAAGAACTGGAAAGAAAAGTATGAACACTTTCGATCGGTTCAAAAAGTAAACCGGTTCTTTTTAGAACGTGTCATTTACTTATTTGTAAGCCGAACATTTAAAGCATAAAATATGCAGCAGTTCATGTGACCGTAGTCAACCTCATTTCTATCAGATGAATACAAAACATGTACACTATCAAGATTGACAGTCGGTACTGGCGTTCCTCGCCCGTTTTTCTTTCAGGCATTCAACTGATCGCAGTCTTATTCGCAAAGGTGTATTTGTCTACAGGCATTGTAGAATGTTGGGTCATAAAGACAAACTGGCCTGCCAGATTTGAGCATAACAAATAATCTATCACTCTCTGAGGAAAATTCTCACCGAACCCCAGAAGAAAACAGTAACGAACAAGTGCTTTCCAGAATAAATCGTCAGATCGACACAGTTATGTAGGCTGGACAGACTTAAAACGAAAAAACGTTTAGCAGAATGTCATCTGGTCATGTAAAATGTTAGAAAAGTACTAGAAATCAACAATTTAGTCATTCAAACAGCGATTCACCAATGTTAGCGATGAGTAGTTGAGATTTCCGCCCATCGAGTTGTTAACTGGGATTTGCACGGACATGCATATTTTAACTTCGTGCAAATTCTATAACTGTAGTGACCTGATAATCCCTCACTCCAGCATAAGCAAGAAACGAGGTGGCTTGTATACAAACACGAATCCCTTTCAGTTTTCCGTCCACACATAGTCAGCGGCAAACATCTCCCGATTTGCCTGTCACAGTGACCGAAACCAAGGAATGTCCATGAGGAACATCACCACATGATCATGTGCGATTCCATTAGCATAATCATCATTTATAGTTTGAATTCACATCCTTAGTTAATATGGCTCGGGGGGCGTTGCTCGTGAAAGTAGTCTGCGAAGTAAGAGAGTAATAGGTAAGTACATGCTCGCCATTAACTGCGGCATTGCTGTGTCCGATAGCGTTTCTAACTAGAGCTGTGAGCGACCACGGACTTCATAAAAAATAGAGCACCACTCGTCAATCACGCTTAACAGGACGATCAAGGTTTTCATAGGCCGTGAACACGTTATCGTCTGACCTCCATACGATATCATCCAACGTTCACAGCCACCCTACACAATACGCATTGTTCCAGACGTTCCATCTAAATGCGGAGTACGTAACCATTATCGATCGCGAACTTGCACATTTTCCAAATGAACGCCGAGGAACTGTCAATGTTTACACGGTCAGCCCATTTCATGTAGGCTAACCGGTGGAAAAAACAGCGGTCGAATAACGAAAATCTAGATACATCTTCCGAACGAACAGGCTACGTCACCGATCCACAGAGTAAAACTGAGCACACACACGCATTGTAAATCCCGCTCTTAATCGTACTTGTGACACCACAAGTGACGTAGGTTAGTGAATACACTATATGCTCTCGTTATTCTGGTGGACACCTCGCCAACAATATCACGAGCTGATGAGATGACACTGCTTAGGCAGATGAAGCGACTGACAGTTTCTAGCGGCTTGCCAGGAATAACCCAATCCTGTAACAATAGCTTAAACCTTGAAGGTGTAACGTGCAGACAGTTGCGCTCACTCACCCCGAATATCTACTACAAACCAGGATTTGTCCACAAACAAACATATATACAGCATTTTATTCCAATCCAAATACCAGCTTCGTCAGTTTGCGTTTCCCAGCACGGACACCGATATCACGGACCTTTCTTCGCATCATTATGCGTGAAATCAATTCCGTTGATTAAGCTCGTAGCTCCCAAAGTATGTGTTTCACTGGAGTGTTCTGATTCGGTTTCTGTTGAGCATGCTCCCCACTAAACAGACGTGTTGGTCATCGAGCTACCGTGTTTGGGGCTAACCCAGACCATGATTCGGCCTTTGAATCCAAATAAACAGGGCTGGGTTATCATGAGTTGTCAAGGCAGATGAACACAGGTGAAGAACACCCCCTCTGTTAAAGAGACGTGGATCGTTTGTCACATTTCACATTTTCGTTGCCGGATACTTAAGAGGATACTTAAAAAGAAAAACCCAGCAGTTGTGTTTATTTGTCTAGTAAAATACCAATTATTTGTTGACCAAACAGTAGCTGATGGTTTCCACATGACTATTTAGGCTGGTCGACTGTATAAACTGCTCATGAAATACTTCGATAAGAACTAATCCAGATATGGGCCGGCGAATTTTTTGAGTCCGAATTCATGATTTATCTGAATTTGCTTTGGTGTTGTTTTGACATGGGTAGGTGGGAACAGAACATCTGATTTGTGAGACTTGATTTCCGTCACAACGAGACTGGACCTTGACGCAATATGACGACTTGTGCATCTCGATGACCTATTGGGCTAAACTGGACGGTGTGATGATCACACTGACAACGTCACTCACACCAGGTAGGCCGGCAAGTAGAGGTCTGATAAAACACGGTCTCTTGGTCCTCTAGATTCGGAGTTGGAAGAAAGTTGGCATCTTCTTCCGGAAAGAAATACCGGTTTTGGTACACTGTCATCTAGTCGTTGTCTTGTGATGCAGGACTTCGAGCCAAAAGCTTTGGTTGACAGCCCTAATCGTTCTCCTGTCTATGTCTGGGCGTCCCGGCAGCATCTCAGCCCACAGACAACCATGGATACTCACAACACCAATAACTCCAAATTGCATCGGCCATCTTGCCGTATAAACCGATTCTCCTTATCTGCTGCATACAGTAGGTTGAGTAGGCGAAAACATGCCACTGCTGATCCAGTGTGACCCACTGATGTATTGTTGTCTGTGATGCCTGTGATGATCATCCGACTTGATTTGTTTAATGAATGCGATGGAAAGCAATTTGTACATGCGCACTTTACACCAAAAATTACAGTCTCAATGGGACGAGGGACTGGTAATTGGTGATGGACGTCCTTATTTATGGACAACCTTACGACAGTAATACCTTGATCACAAAGGTGTACTTTTAAACAAACATCGTCTGATGTTGGATCAAGCCTATTCGAGGCCCAACACGACAGTCGCGCACATATCCAACATGCGTCAACACGTCTGTGCACTTACGCGTATGAAACAACTATTGTCTGCAACTTGGGTTTCTCACTTGATGCGATGCCTACCTCAAGTGGACCACGGAAGCGATGACTCAGTTCAGCCATCACATCAATGACTGGCCTTAAACATGGGATGTTTCACTTGGCTATCCGTCATTCAATCCCAAAGCGATCTGTCGCATCAAAGCTGCTCTAAGACGTTTGACATAACAAAACGGTCAACATTGGAGATGAAATAATAGTACCGAAGTGGCGTCTTGCAACAGAAGAAATGACAATGTCACCACTGACTGCCATACTTGTGTTCCTTTAAGAAGAGTGCGTTTATCTAGAGAGCAGTGCACACGTTCGAAGTTACATACAATGAGGAACTGTTAATGGAATTGTCACATTTGCCCACAGGAACTACAAATAAAACGCCATAGACAACAATTCACAAAGTAATGCGTATCGTGACAGCCTTCTAAATTCTTTTACTACCAGGCCCCATTCTGAGGTGAATCGTGTTGTGGGTAAAAACCACTTCAATCAAGCATGAGTGTAGGGCATAAGTTGAACTTCAGTGAGTAAATCCAGATCGCCGACAACGACTTCGATGATCCGAGTCACAAATAAACATACATAAGCAATAGAAACATCTGAGGGTTCGATAATAAGCACAAGAGTTTGAAGTTTACTCTTCGTCAATTTGACAATAATGAAGTGGTCAATTAAAACTTGACCTAAAGGAAAATCCACTTATCTGCGACTCGTAAACTTTAATTAAATCAGCATGATTGACCAGCAGTGGTCATGCAGAGAGCACAGACACCTGATGTGATAACCCAACATCCAGAGGTGGTCAAACTTGAACAGCTTCAACCAGGAAAACTTACACTTGAAAAACGCTGTTCTGTTGAGGGAAACCCACAGACTGATAGACAGTCCAAAGGAAACAAGACAAGCACACGCACAAACACATGGGCAAACGTGAGTCAACACTGCACAAACGGTGGAGGAAATGAAACGTGTGGCTTTTCGAGTAATTCGATTTTCTATCACAGTCCTTTCTCTCTCACCCTTTCCTATCACGGAACGGATTGAGATGGGGCAAAGCAATGAACTTTGTTACGGCAGGAAGTAATCAGCTATTATGTGAGAATCAAACAGGCCCCACGTGCGAGTTGCTTCTGAGAATACGAGTGTGCAAATATACACCAACCCCCCAACAGGCGACTAACTCTTCGTGCTTACTAATGGAACTAGACAAGGAGGCATACAAGCAAGCTAGCAAGTAGGCAGGTGAGTTAGGACAATAGACGACAGGAAGAGCGGGACAATATGCTCACGCGTGTTATTCACCAAGTACCGAATAAGGAAGTGAAAGCCATCTGGATTGTGTGGGTTGTCCATCTTGGTAACTAACAGTTGTCCACACATCAGTGTTTGTGGTAGAAGGGGGCACACTTAAGCAATGCCCACTTTTACTTCAGTTTGGGTGACCGATCCGTGATTTGTATGTGCGTGTTTGCGTTGAACAAAGTGGAGCAGTTAGTATGCATTCGTCTCGGTGAGTAAACACACACACACATATGGCTCAAGCGGAAATGGCCGGTCATAAAATTTCATCATAAAAGAAATCTCTTACATAAATAATTAAGGAACAAGCTGGGAGAAATAGGCACTCAATAAAATTGATGCTATTGAGAATAAGATTATACAAACATCTGAGAGACAATGGAAAGAATCGTACTTTCGAAAATTCGACAGGAGATTGTAAAGGCATAAAGTATTGAGTATCTAAGATTAACTTAGGATCCTGTCACCAAAGCAGATTTGCGGATACCAAAATTTGAAAAATCTAGTGATATCGGCCTCAATAAACAACATTCAGAAACCAAGTCTCTCCACTTTCACTATACTTGTCATATGACAGGTAACCTGTACTCGTACAGAGAGAAAGCACGACTTCTGAGGGGACATTTCAGCGTGAGCATCTCCATTCCGAACACAACTTCCCCATGGTAATTCCTAATGTGTTCATATCCTGAGAAAATTTATCGCACAAACGAGGAAAAGGTCAAAACGTCACAACTGAATGTCAATCCTAAGTACAATGGAGGCGAAACCTCCTGGATGTGATGTAAAAACAACAGCAACAACAACATATTCCCCGAATCGTCCAAACATTTCTTAAGTGAACAAACAGGCTAATCTTTAACTTGCGGTCCGCATAGTCAATTGAATGAGGTTAGTCTAAAAATTCCCACAACATGTTAGCAAGGAAAGCAACGCCGTGTCAATAATTCTTAAGAGCATGTGGAAGTGGTCCGGCAGATAGAACGGAAGACCATTTGCAAGAGCACCACATTGAGAAAACAACCAAGAAAAGACTCTAGAAGCTAAAATGCGAAGTGAAAAGTTAATCTCACAGTTATGATTTTTACAAAGCCACATGGTAGAGTTGAACTGTCTATCAAAACTGTTTGTCAAGTGTTTTTCACTGACAGACACTCAGACAGGCCTTAACCCACCGGTTAGCCCGTCTCAAAAGTATGACGCATGCAGTATGTCAATTAGTCATCTGCAGACTGGAAAATCAGTTGTAAGTTTGTTGTCGTTTTAATTATTGGGCATTAAATAAACAACGAAGACAACTCAGGAGAAAGTGACTTGATCATTAAATATACCAGTGCTATATATAAGTCTAATTTTATTGCTACATTTTTCATTCAAACATGCTGTATACGGGGACTCACCGTGGGAAAAGGAAGCGCTGCACTCGAACTTTGTTTGTCGACTAGAGCTCACTAATAGCGTATCAACGCGTCCGGAACGAAAACTGGATTTGGATACACGTGTGTCTGAAAAGGTTAGGCGAAAACGAAAACTGTAATCAAAGATGAACGCTATTCAACATGTAACAATACAACCGGACACTGCATTAGTTTGATGACAGTTCATCTGTGCGTTTGTCAATGACAGGCAGACGAAAAGACACAAATCGTCACAATGCCAGTGTTGCAACGTCATCGTCAAACTGTCCTGATGTATGTTCACAACGAGTGAAATATCCAACAAATTATTGAACAGCCGTCAGTGACCAATGTTGAATTAAAAATCAATTTATTTCCACCGCTTACTAGTGTGATTAACACTCACGAAACAGAGCTACTTGTAAGTTTATCGTTCTGAATCTGTGATCGTGTCGGTCATGTGTTTGTGACTAAGGGGTGGTGTGTGTGGAATCCGTTCGCGTTGTATTCTGTATTTCTTGATCACCTCACACTAACGACCCAAAGGAAGTATATGCTACTGAAATGCTAACAGAAGGACACTGAGATGTGCTAAGGCAGTGCAGTTGACATAATTTGGAAAATACTCCTTGAGTCAAATAAGACAAAAGTGACAGTTAAATTTCATCAGGTCAACACAGTTATCAAAATTGTCAAACGCACATTCATCAGTGTAGAAATAAGGCGTTGCGATATGTTAAAATTTCGTTTACTCCCATCAGTCGCAAATGTAACACAACAAACAGGTTATATACGATAGACAAATAAAGACAGACAGAGTATGGACACGCATACAATCACATCACGTATTATGTCATCAACAACACGGCAACCTTATGGATTGTTTCAGCCACTTTTGTGCACATATGGTCACCTGGTGAGTTCTGATCAATGTGGCTTCGCTTGATGCCAGTAGTTTCGGGTTGTGATTGAGTAACCATATTTTGAATGGTATAAGTGGGTCAACCCGCTGACCTGCTGATATCAGGTGTCTAGCAATCGATGATATGGTGTTTCGAGCAACCGATTCACCGGTTTGAGAATGTCGTGTCATCAATTGTGTTAACCTGTTCGGGACGTGGTCTGCCACTCGGTAAGATAGCTGTCGGTCTGTTTTACCTATGTAAACGTCATCGTAACTGCAAATGTGAGGGACAGAACAGTTAGACAAACTGCGTTCGTGACTATGTAGAACTGGTCCTTTGGTGGTTTGAACCAAACGTTATTGAGCAGCCGTATACGAACGGAGTAGGGCAGACTTCAATTTGTGTCTGATGTCGTTTGCCAGGTGATCCCCTTTGAATTGCAGAAATAGAAACACATCTTTCTTCTAGGTTGTTTGAGCTGGTTCATTGCACTTGTTCACCTTGGTGTGAATGTCCACGGATTTTCCAGGATATCCGCTTGCCCCTAACGTTTTTTTCCAGCATTTCTTGTTCCATCTGCAGCTTATCAAGGGTGCAAATATTCCTGGCCCTATGAAATAGTGTTTTGATCAAACTCCGCTTGTATGCTACCGGGGCAAAGCTGGAGAACTGAAGATATTGTCCGCTCCATGTTGCTTTGTGATGGACCGATCGCTGTAAAGTCCCATCCTCACGCCCAATGATGAGTACATCTAACAAAGCTAAACTGCCGTTTGATTCCCTTTCTTGAGACAAAGATAAGTTCGGATGAATAGAGTTAAGAAGGTTAAAAAAAGTAAATCAGAATGATCAGCACCCGTAAAAATCAAAATATCATCAACATACCGTTTGCACAATAAGGCTTTGGCAATATTATCTGAGATTTGCCGTTCTACCATTCTCAAGAAGATGTCGACTAATGTTGAGCCTAACGGACTACCCGTAACCACTCCGTCTATTTGTCTATAAGAAAACCCTTCAAAATTGAACCTGACATCTGTACACAGTAAAATAAGATCCTTAGGATATTCGAGTGGGATACCTATATAACAGTTTTGGCTGGAAATGAAATAAAAATCCAACTGTTGACCCGTTTAATTCGTTCAAAATATTCTTACTCAATCAGAACCCGAAACTACTGGCATCAAGCGAAGCCACATTGATCAGAACTCACCAGGTGACCATATGTGCACAAAAGTGGCTGAAACAATCCATAAGGTTGCCGTGTTGTTGATGACATAATACGTGATGTGATTGTATGCGTGTCCATATCCTATCTATATTTGTCTGTCGTATGTAACCCGTGTCCTCTCGAGGCGATCGGGTAACCTGATCATTACTCACAAGCAAAAGTGGTTGAGCGTTCACATATGATAATTCGGTTGTGCCTAAGGTGAGGTCAATGACGCAGTGGTAAACACGGTTGCCTCATGAACACCTGACTGGAGTTCTAGTCCCGGCAGTGGCGAGGATATGCACTACTGACGAGCTCTAATGAGAGCGAAACTCGGGTCTAGTGCTTCTGCTGTTCGAAAGGGGCCGACTGGAAAGTCTATGGACATGCGACAGCTGCGATCAACCGTGGGTGATGTTAAACTTGAAATTGACCTGTATGTTGTTTTAAGTTTGCGACTGATGAGAATAAACGAAGTGCTAACATATCGTAACATCTGTCTTTCTTCTGCACAGATGAAGTTGTTAAAAGGAACCCAGTGTTTCAAACGCATATTCATAATTAGGTAACACGAATAAACAATGACCTAACTGGTCACAAGTGTCAAAATCAAAGCGTTCGCGAACTTTGTAATTGTAATTAGTGGATGAGGAATTGCCAAAACAATTTTGCTCATATTTTGTCCTCTTGGTCCAGCTGGATTAGGCGTTGTCCGTTAAACGGTACATTGTCAACGACATGCAACCAAACATTGTATAAATCAGAGCTTCTGAACCAAAAAATTCGCAAGAAACAGAGTCCAGTCAATGAAGACCGATTCACCCAGCTATAGATTCGTTAGTTGAAAATGTTACAAGTGGAAGTCATCGAATGGAAGTGGCTAGGTGCGAACAACAGATGTGAGAGACAAATGTAGCAAGATGGGGACCCACTGTACTTGATTTGTGTAGGCTTGAAAACGAACGTATAAGACGTACAGACGCACAAAGAAACAAGCAAACAATCACGGATAAATCAACACCATTCGCAGACGGATATAGAAAAAAACGGGTGGGATAGAAGATAATCTGAAGTGGGAGACATGAGGTTGCATTTCATTTTTTTTCGTCCACTTACAGCGTCGGTTTGTGAACACAGTCAATCTATAGAGACATGAAAACGGAAAAACATTCAAATCGTACAACCCGAATTCGTAATTCCGGGTATAATACCATTGTAGGGATGTGAACAAGAGGTTTAATTAGAAACACTAGCTAAAGCGAAACGTAGTATCAGATGTAACTTATTAAACTCGCTGTTGGCCTACCATTTTCTTAAAGTTAAGAACCTAATTATAACAAAACAGATCAAATGTACGGTCCAGTAAAAAGATGCCGACTGAGTCATCGCAATCAGTGAGGGTTAATGATGGTCAGAACAAACAGACCTCGCGATATATGCATACACATAATACGCTGTCCTCAGAAATAGCTACAGATTAAAACATAAGTAACTGACACTAGTGTTCCCCAATCAGTGCACTGTAGACGGTTGATTCGAACATAGTGCAGAATCTTGAAAAATGTCAGTGCGTGCTTATTGGGTGATGTTGAACGAAGCTCAGTCTGAGTCTTTGAGCCCACGAGACATACTTGACGTGGTAGATTAATCAACATACTGACATACATTCTATTGCGCTGGACAACAAAACGAACGTAAATTGCGGCTAAAAGTTAGTGTCATCAGCGCAGACATCAGCTTATGACATTTCAGCTAGATCATGGATGCACGAAAAGGACGCAGCTGCTCTTGTGACTGCGCCAATAGAGCGCAACAGGCACAACGGAGTTATGAGAAAATACTCAGCATATTGGGACTAAAAACCCCTGGTCAAGTGACCACGGATGCACCAAACATGTTGCAGAATACTCAAAATCAGTGATTCGGTTGGTAGGAACAAAGAAGCCTCATTTACAGCGGAAGCGACCACCAGTTACAAGATGTGAAGAAAAGCCGAAAGGATGGGAAGGAACTAGAAAGATCTGAAAGAACCAGTGTGATCGAAACAAACCATTGGCCTAATAACAACTTAGGTCAAATCCCGGGTAACAGCAGCCGTTGTTGTCCGTTAGCCTTTAAATGTTAGCCAAATAACCTGCCTCAGACAGACTGTAGCTAAAGATGTGGTCCGACCGGCGGTAGTTGCAAAAGAGTATGGGAAAGGCGTGCAACAAAAAAGAAAACGGTTGGGGTCCAGCAGCCAAAAAGAGGGGGGGGACTTGTTGAAGTAAAAAAGATAAACTGTACAGCGAAAATGGAGCAGTTCCCTGTAGTCCTCCCACTGAGAGGAGTTTTTGACGCAATAAATACAGCCAGGCAACAAGTGGGAGGGTTTAGAGGGCGTTGCAGAGTTCGACCGCACAACAGTGAGTGGAACATGGTTGAAACCTAAAACAACTTTGGGCCTTTCCGTCTACAGACAGAGCCGAATGGACGGCAGTGCGAATAGAGGGGTTCTGCTGTTGGTAAGCAACCAGCACAATAAGTGGAAGGATCTTTTCACAAAACACTTTGAAAGTACAAATAATTTCCTGATAAACCCAGGAATATAGTAGGAAACTGCCTATTTTCTGCGCCTATAGAAGATCATTCTCTAACACTGGAGACAGATCTACTAGATGTCCTCAACGCCTTAGCCAGTGATCTAGCGAACTAAGTGGCGGCTGAGTAGTAGTTAAACCTTCCGAATGTCTCTTGGAACAGTGAAATATCCTAGAGTGGTACTTCCAAGAGAATACTCCTGAACTGGGCACATTCTAATTCCTTGAGCTATTCTGATCAGGCTCCCAGCCGGTTCCTGTATGAGTATGCACAATCTGTGTTAGATCTTCTAGTTACGAGATGGGAACAGGGCGTTGTCGACTTGATATATGAGGCTCTTTTTGTGGAGAGCGATAACTGTGTTCCGAGCTTTTAGGTCCGTGAAAAGAGGCCTCTCAAGCAAAAAATGTATCCGTATATTGGGTCGTATAGATATGCTACGGCTTCTGGAGGCGGCGTGAAACATGTCTTGGGTCCTTGAGGAGATGAACTCTGCGCTTGAGGAAAAGTTAAAATTAGTAAAGAAAGACTTGCTCAAATCGCGGAGTTCGGAATCGTCCGCTTCGGTAGAGACTGGCAATAGGTAGAGCGTTCCCTAAGAGAAATAAGTGTTGGGATAACTACAGAGAATATTGAAACCCACAGTATACGGTTACAATTCAGAGCTTGTAAAAAAAAAGAAGTAGCTTGAAAGAACAAGCGTATGGAGAAATGCCGCTCCGAAGCGCGGCTTGCGACTGAAACAAAAGCAGCTCCAAAGCGCTTATGTTCCTACTTACAGTCTAAACACTCATGGAGGAAAGAACTAGGATCTATTGTGATTAAAAAAAGAGTGAACCAATCACAGATGAAACGGAAAAAGCCAGCCTCCTTCTTGATATTTTCCAGAGGGTTCACAGGATGGATGACCTTAGCACAAACTTACCTGAGTAGCGTCGCAAGCCCTTATTAGAATGAAGGACTGCTTAAGCCCTCAAAGTCTGAAAGAGCCGATAGTATACATCCGGGCATAGCCAAGCCACTGACGAAGATTCAGCGGCGTCCCCCATGGCAGCTCTTCACGGCTTCCTTAAAGGGTGGAAAGAATGCAGATGAATGGCGCTTCGTCAATGTGGTCGTCATTTATGACGGAGGCTCGAGAAATGAACAAGACAAGTACACATTAGTATACCTGACGAGTATCGTTGGAAAATGTCTGGAAAGGTTAATCAGTGACAAGGTTTCTTCGCGTCTGACTAAAAGCTGTCTTTTGACGTTTGCACAACATGGCTTCCGGAAAGGGAAATCTTGTTTATCCGATCTCATAGATTTAACAGATGAAGTTACAAGACTGCAGAAAAATGAGAAAGACAAAGTATGTTAACTGGTTTTCGGAAAATCTTCAATTCGGAAAATCACCATTAACTCGTTCGCAAGTGCGTGTAGTTTAGTATCTCCAACCAGGTGATTGATTGGTCGCAAGATTTCTTGGGTAGCACAGTCTTCGAATGATAGTTAGAAATGGACTCTCTGGCAAAACATGTACAAGAATGATTGCCAAAAATAAAATGTTAAAGATATAGTTTATAGGGATGTCCATCAATTATCTTTTCCTTGTCTAAATTTTTGTAAATGATCATGTGACCGAAACTAGTAATCCATGTTTTGTATTTGCAGATGATAATAAGATAGCGCGGTCAATAAATCGAACAGAAATAACACAGGAGTTCAAGGCAGTAGCAGAGTGGTTTCTTAAATGGAACATTTCACGAACTGCCTCCAAGTGTTTAATCATAATGGGTAGCTCGGAACGTTCAGAAGCACCTGATCCTCGGGGTTCATCCACTATTAAATGCGTAGAAAAAGTTCGAGATTTATGAATGCTGGTCAACAATGATTACAAACCCTCAGTTCAATGTGTGACGGGTGCTCACAGAGACTGCAGTGAGCTATTTGGTCTTAAGAGTGTACTGTGTAACAGGCGACCAAAAACATTTTGTGGCTGTACAACGCCACAATTCAGCTACACCTGGAATACTCTACGCAGGAGTGGGCACCCTAGTTGAGTTAAGATAGTCAGTGTATTGAAAAGTACAACTTGCGACTCGAATGACAGTAGGCTCTAAAGGCAAGCCCTATCACGACCATGATTGAATAAGTGGGTCAAGACAGCAGCATCAGAGGTTTATGCCTGAAATGAAATCAGTCTTATGAAAATCCTTTTAGTCCAACGCGAGTCGCCTGTGACTTTTTCCTTTCTCTTACACAGTTGCTAAGTGATAGACTCTCGTTTTGATTGTTGCTTGCTAGAAATCCTCTCAGAACTAATAGAATGTGTTCTTCACCAGTACGTGAAGATGACGTGGTTGCAAACCTTGGAGAATCTGCGGTGTTGGTGAGCTCATTGTGGAAAAGTTTCTGTTTGTGATTGATGTAGGGGAGATCTGGGTACCGTCGGATACTGTGGCACTTTTAAGGTGTTGTTGAAATCAATGTGAAAGTATCTAAACGTATTTACTAAAAAAACGCGAATAAACATGGTGTTGTCTAACCATTTCTTTCTACAAACCGATTAGAAGTAATGTAACTGACAGGTTACGAACGTTTAGTGCTCTTTGTAGTCACCTGTTCTGTTCTATAACGAAGCATGCCCAGTTATTTAAACGTAGCAGGGTTAAACCAATGCTCCATCACTTGCATTTATCACTATTTGCCTGTCTTGGTTGCTATTCTTCTTAGTAGTAGTCTGAATAAGGTGTACTATACCTACTGGAGATTCATGCTAATTTCTATTATCTTGTTTCCCTCCCATACTCATTACCTTTGTCAGCAAGACAGACTGTTGCAACTGGAAAAATAATTACTGAAAATTCGTAAATCTTCCTCTCTCAAGTGAAACAGTCGAAGCTCTGGGTGCATTTCTCTAGCAAGCCAGTGAAAATATTCTGGATGCTTGATCGGCGACAGCCGTTTTCCGTCTTGTGCAACTTGAACTTAGATCAGAAGCATCAGTTGGTACTAACAGAGCGATATACTGTTGCATTGACACGTACATGCGCTTTACAAACAATGGACAGGGTAGCTCTGAACGCTTACCCTGCACAAATGAGGCAAGTGGTCGGAGTCGGCATCGTCTAGCCGGCTCAGATCCTCTGTAAAAAGAGTGTGTTTTCTCGATTTCAATCCGTCATGTTCTTTATATATACATACTTCACGAGGTAGGTCGTCGAAGTAACCTTCATCGAATATTGTTCATTTTTTCACCAATAGATTTTCACACGAAGCTACTACATTTGTTACTGCCCCGCTTGACAGACTAACATATCCCGGGCATCGTCCAGAAAAGGGCGGTTTACGTTGTAAGATGATTTAAACTCCTAACCAAACAACTTTGTCGATCAGCCAGAGCACTATCACCGTGAAATATCCGATCATTGTGGATGGACAACAGATACAGTAGACTGCAATAATTTCTTGCAGATCAAATCACCAATGTCATTGGCCTGAGAGGTTAACCAACTCCTGCCAGGTGATAACATTACATGCATGGAGTGAGTCACAATCATCTTGCATTGTCGGAATGTCAATTGTTGTCAAATATTGGTTCGCTGCAGTCTGCTGGGATTGTTTTCTGGCATGGTGCCGATTTTCTGAAGTATGCTGAGCTTGTCTGATCGTAGATTATTAAATTTTGTTATCGTTTAAACCGGTCCCACATCCCTCTTCATACTGTACAATGTCATTAATTCTGTGTTTCCACTGTTCTGCTGCTGATCGAAATGGTGGCTTCTTCATTGACGAACAACCTCCTTTGCCATTCAATTAACGTTAAATCATCCGCTTATTAGTTAGATCCAGAGTCGCCATAGGTTCCCTGACACACTTCGACTTTCAGTTCATTCTTGTTTTGTTGCATCAGTGGTAATTTTCTATTGACCGCAAGAGAACTTCGCTGTTGAATGGTTCAATGAGTCCCGCCATCCTTTAGAGCCAGCTCCTGTTTCCTATTAGCTGTTGTTAAACCCGCCTCGATTATGTTTCTTATTGGTGTTACAGCCAAACTGTCTTTAGTATGCTACCTACCTACTTCTGGTCCGACTGTCGCATTCATTTGGATTGTGTCGGTTACACCGCCTAGTATTCATTTAACACCACAGAAGAAGAATCACATTTGCCATATTTTTTCTTCATTATCGACCTATCCAGTACCTTGTTAAATCATTGTCTTCACTGCACTGTTCCACCTTTGACATCTGGAGAAGTTGATCTACCAATGATATTTAAGTTATTTGACGTTAGCCATTCATTCGATCGACATTAACCAGCAGTGCTAATTTGACTGTAAGACATGATCATACTGACTACCCGTTACTGATCTATTCAAAGATAGTACAGAATCAACACGACTGTGTGACTGCTCACCAGTACTCTGAATTCGAACATCCTGTAGAGATCCGGTGACTCGTCTACGCACCTCTCACAATCTATTTTATCGTCAAGTTTCTGTTTTTAACTACTTCCACTGGCTTGCGCTCAGTCCATTTAAATCAGACCTTATGTTTGAGTGGTATTTAGCGGAGAACAACTAACGGATCGGTGCCTAGAAGGGAATAGTGACGTTAGAAGGAAATCACTCCATTCACTCTGGGTGAATCGACATTCAGTAGGTGCACGTATAAAAATGTAACAGGTTATGAGCGGTAGTCATGCACTCCTAACGTCACATCCAAAACATCCAGCCGTTTTCGAATGCTTTTATAAGTTTGTGCTATCCAGCAGTGAAATTTGTGGCAAGTTTTCATTCAGGTTTTGGACAAGCAACACGAAATACCCGGTTGCGAAGGCATTCGTGGTTAAGACGTTAACAAAAGTTACTGAGCGTATGGGAGAAAGTGGGCATACAAACTGTTACTGGAAGAAACGACCGGCAGGAACAAAATGGCAGTTATTCGACGTAGAAAAAGTTGAGCAATCGTTGTCGTCTTTATGATTCCCAATGACAGGTATACGTTATAAAATAATCCATTCTACGAGGTCATCAAAGAAAGGCGCAGGCCACTGCTTCGACAGTCATTCGATGATCTAACTGGACACGTGTATGATGGATGATAAGATTTCTCACTTGGCGGAAGAAACTCTTCCAAGAAATTGTTCTCAAGTGATCCGAGCAGGTAAAACCGGAGCAACATACGAACGTATACATACACACTAATGGTTATAAGCCAAACCATACGGTGTTGTAATGTGAAGCACCACCCATCGCATCAGTGTCGAAAATATTTGGAAAGATGAATTCTACTAAAGGAAAAACGAAACAAAGCTGGGTAAAACACAGAACGTTAAGAAGAATTAGTAACTGTGTATATGCAGACACATCATAGATTGTCATGCCGGGTATTACTTCTAGCCGGAAACTGAAGTGAACAAGAAGTCTGCAGTCTGACGGAAAACCCTAAGACATTTTACTCAACGGAACAGTCAGCCTTCCAAATTCTTGACCAAGTTGTGGCCTGACTATCTCATGGTGTTTTTATTCAACCGTAGATAGACATGGTAAATACTGTCCAATGTAGTGTGTGTTCGGATGGCTACAGAGTAAATGACCCAGCAACACGAAACACTGAAATACAATATAGCTAACCAAACAGATTTGGCAAAAACGTGTGCTTATTTGTCAGTGTACACAACGTCCTGAGGAGAAATTTGCAAAGTAAGAACGACGCAAAACAACCTAAAGTTATTTTGTCTACCTCACTTTATAAATTGACCTGAGCTGATTTCCAAAATAATTCTCGTAAAATTACCAGAACAAATCCGTGTCTACCTACCCGCACGAAAAGCTGTTTGTGTGGACACGGTCAACTAAACAGGCACAAAGAAATACCAACATCACCACCCGACAGTAGTCTGCAAGATAATCATTTTTGTTACTTGCGATGTACAGAAAACGATAGTTTACGTTTGCCTACGACCTGGTCATTCAGTAGTCCGTGGCTGGAAAGAGCTCAAGCTAGTGTGGTTGGCTATACCGCTCAACCAGATGATTAAAAATGGTCAGGCTTGAGTGAATGTTACGCTTGATAGCACAGTTTCAGATTTGCGCATGCATGGTCCGGTCTGGGCATTAATGTAGGTTATGAGCCACCAGTGTACAGACCGTCTGTTCCTCTGCGTCATATATATATATATATATATATATATATATATATATATATATATATATGCCCGAGTGATTGTTTAATCATACACTCCGGATGTTTTGCATGTGTAAGCTTTCATCTAACTTCTTGTGGCAATTTCGTCCGTCGTCTACAGTTCAATCGATTATCAGTTTTTAGTCTTTAACAATCAGCCTTCTGAGATTGATGAAAATATGCGGAGTCCAGTGAAATGCTGACTGGAATTTTGATTGGTATTCAGTAGACGGCAAGTAATGGGTGAAGGAATGTTCGGCCATCGCGCAGGTGAGAGCGCACCGCGTTGCGCGTGTGATCCGTGCCTTGTTCACTACAGATCGGAATCAGCTAACTAAGGCACAGTGCTCCTCTTTACCGAACGGTGTAGTCACCTGTCATGAATGCCATTTCAGAGAATGAATCATAATAGATTTTACATGGAAATTTCCCGGCCTCCTACATTCCAGCAGCAAGACAAAACTGCACTAGCTTCCCACATACTACGTTCGCATTCAACAAACGGTGAATAACGCAATGAGACATTTTGATCACGTGACTGGGTCAGAAACACTGTTACTGGCCTCGAATATGAGCCACGTACAGGTCATGTGACTTCATTTTCAAACTCAGACATTTGAACTCGGATCTGGGAACAAATTTAGTGGTTGGTTTGCAGTAAGAATTTCACAAATGTGAGATTTGTGATCGCAGTCCGTTGCAGAATCAATAAACACCCATTCATAAGTAAAATTGGGGATTTACGGAGGTGCAGTTTTTGGTGGAGGATATAGAGTTTAGTCTACAATATCATGTTTCGAAAATGGCTATGTCATATAAAACCATGTATAATAAAGTTGTATGCAATGTGTTGTCCGTTGAACAACACAGTTGAATGATGCAAACTGAGAAATGTTGGAACATTTCCATGAGTCTCAACAGTGAATGATAGTCATACGTGGCTCAGCAGTCGAAAGTGAAGTTTAATGCCTAGAGAAGAATGCACAATTGTGTAAATCAAAATAAAATAATTAGACGAAAAAAAACGACCACCGGCAGTAAAAAGTGTCGAGGAGTAGGACTCAAGTTACAAAGTTTCCTCAACTCCAAATTCAATCATTCACGGTCCGAACGACTTGACCTTGCAAGCAACACGTGATCAAGGAAAAATAACTCAATATCGTGCGGGGGAAAGATGGCACCGAACAGACAGCTTCCTCATGGATTTCACTCTTACTCTTAGGTTAACATACTGATTTCAGATGACTCACAATGAAAACCGCGATAATCAGGCAACTCATTTCAAATACCTTGCACTCTACTATCAAAATTCAAGGAACCTTCATACTGAGAGGCGAGTATGAGCAATCCACTATTGCCAAATTAATGGTAATTATTGGAACTATTTTACCATGTCATCGACTAACGTTTTCTTACTTCGAGCCAGGGGACTGGAAGCTCGACAAAAAATGGTCGTCATGATAAGCCTAACCAAACCATTTAACTTTATACAGTTCTATGGACTGAGTGAATAAACCTCTCATCTCTACGATCGAAAATGTGCCATCTAATCTGCATTGATCACCAGTTTATGTTTTCCGACACGTGAACATACAACATGCAATTTGGAAAATAACCCTCATGCGTTACAGCTGTAGAACAAAACTGATCTAAGCTCAGTTTTTAAATATAACCTCTTCTATATTTAACTGTTGATATCAAATGCCTTTCAATTCGGCCAAACCTAAATCAACCTTGAAGGCATAAGCCCAAATACTGCTTCCCATACTCTCGTCATCAATAACGTGACCTTCCAGGAGGATTAACTAGCCAGCAACCTGCTAAACAACACTGTGAAGCCAAACGACAACGGTATACACTAAGCCTCACTGATCAGCAGTATGTCACGTCCAGAAAAGATACTCATGTACTGGACTTAATACCAATCCCCAGGTTCGGAAAACCGAAAAATGGGAACGATAACCATAGATGTGTAGAGTGAACGATGTTAGGAAAGCACCTAGTGTTGCGTGGCTGGCAACAGATGTAGAGACACGTCAACATGTAAAATAGTGATAATGAACGTTGCTGCGGATTTTCACGCATGTTGCAGCAGATATCTGAAAACGATCATAATGACGACGGCCACAATGCTGTCACAATGATGAAACGCTTCTTTTTTTCAACTTTCACAACCCGTCCCGAATGGAAAAACAGCGCACATCATCAGAGTAACATCACCTGCTTGCGAACTGTCAAAAATGAGCCCTTTTGCACGGACACAAGTCACATCAACCACTTTCCCATCGGATGACAAACCTCGTCATCCGTTACTCATGTCTAGTGTTTTGTTAACAGTGATAATATTTCACAAATAACTGTGGCATCAAACATTCTCAGCACAAACAAATATCATTCAGGTCATCGTAAACGGAAGTATCACCGGAACTGGGAGGACTGAAAAGTTACACGTTCTCCGGTCCACTAGTTCAAGCTGTGCTCTTCGAGGTTATGGCTGCGGGACATACGTTAAATCGTCTGATACGATGCTAGACAGCCAATACAACAAACTTGACGCTCGGGCAACCTTTTGGTGTTTGACACAAAAGCAAATCGTCGTTAACTTATATACTCTCACGGGAGTTCTTGGAATATGTGCAATTCTAGCCTGGTATTATTGGGATAAATGACCAAATCAGAAGCGCAATTATTCCAACACTTGACGGGATACCTCAACGCAGAGATGAGGTGTGTCCAAAACCCACAACGAGTCAATTGCGAACAATAAGAGTGACCGAATGAGTCATGGCAAAACGAAATCGGACCAACGGACGGGAAATGGCAAACAGAAAATCCACGGCAGCCGCACACGCAAAGCCAGGCGGAAGTGCACACGACGTTCAGGTGGAAACCGTCACCGTGCTGTGGACAGGAATTCCGATTAATAAACGTTGGCGCGCACGGGAGTGCAAATGTGCGGGTTGGACAATAAAGATCATGCTTTATTGAGCGGCTTTCCACCACATTATGGGTTCGGGCTCTAGTGCATTTTCTAATCCTACTTTACAACTACGATTAATCTGACGGGTCCTGGATAGCACGCGGTCAAAAACCACTTTTAAACAGTGTTACACATGGAACGCGACGAGAAGTCATCTTTGTGGTACAAAAAACTAGTCCCTATTAACATATATAAAGCATATATAAAGCCATTAACTAAGCGGAACGACCAGCTGGGAGGGCAGAACAGTTCACTTAAGTGTCAAAATTTTGATAATTCTGTCGGAAAATAAGCACAATACATTGAAACCTGGAACCCAGCA
>LUCH01001057.1:83318-124825 GCA_013368495.1 Paragonimus heterotremus
CCGCTTAAAACCGGCCCCGCATATCAGCCTGAATGCACTACAGGAAGCTGGTGCGGTCGCATAGTTTTAACGCGGATATTCTATATACTGTCGCCTATAACTCGGTTTCTACACCGGTCATTCAAACGAAATTCAGTCCACGGGATTCCAAAAGTTCCTTTGGTTGGATTTGCAATTTTATACCGAACTGTATTTATATACAGGCATGTTAGGAACTTTAACACAGAACCATGTGATTTTGAGCATTCATTAGTGTAAATTAATTTAATATTCGAAACACTTCCATTTCACATAGGGTTAGTATATTGCCAACAACATAGGCAGGGAGAGTTTAACTGGGTGGTTGACGGCATCCCGTTCGGACACATTCGCCTAACCATCATCACAAGTGACTTGTGCCGCATCACTTGTGGCTTCATTCACACGTCGCGTTTCCGGTGAAAACCCGAAGGAATAAGACTAGTAGGTGTGTGTGAGTGATATCTTTGAGTCCAGCTGGTCAATAATGGTTAGTCAATAGACAGTCTAGCTCGAAAGTGAAACCCCTATGAACACAGACTTCAATGGTAAGATCCAAATTGGGAAGAAAAACATTGAAAAAGTAACGCAAGAAATAGTCCAGTAGAGCAGTGAATATTAGTGTACTCTAGAGATGATATAGAGGAGAGAAAACGAAATGTGAAGTTGGATTGAAAGAAAACAGACAAAACGTTCACCATACAGTACACATACTGATGTACTCACACGTACAATTTATATTTCTTCCAGCGAGCTTTTTTACCGTACTCGACTGTGGGTCTGTTCCAGGTAAGCAACAATGGGGGATCGATAGGTAGCCCTCGTGATGTCAGTTAATCAGACGAGTTCATTTCTACATCCACCACAGCAAGATGTACATCGCCGAAGGGATTTGAAACAAAATGAAGCAAATATTTGTGATCTCACTGAAAGTAGATAACTGATTTCTGAGGCAAAAATTTACTACTGATTTCCTGTAAAGCCAGTGTCCACGGACGATCGATCAACAGGGGAAAAGGGCGACAACCAACTGGTCGGAAACAGAGCTTTGACGTCTAATACGACTTTTTGGTTATAAAAAACGTGCCAGCGCCAGGTTGTTTTATAAGAACAAACCGAAGATCGCTAAAGTACTTTTTCTAGCCTGATTGCAGAAAAATAAGAGAGCCGATTTATCGCAATCGCAAATTTAGCGCAGTTCAAGATAGACGGAATCCCGAATCTCGTGGGACTTTGTGATGTTCAATGACAATCAGAAATCCAGTCTGTATGTTTTGGCTTGATTGAGGTTGTTTTGGTATTATCCTGGCGGGAAACTGACGTGTTTTGACAAGAAATTCAGTGGACCAACGATGGTCGACGGCCAATTTACAGAAGTAGGTGTGAATGAACTGGCTATGCCGAACAGTGGACAAAATTCCAACTCTTATGTCAACATATCAGAGAAAGTTTTCATTGTCATTTAATACAACAAGTGTGTCAAGGAGGTGATTTCACAACGAGACGCCGCCCAGCTAAATGTGTACTGATAAGAAAAAAATGCGCCATCCGCATTGCGGAATACCTATGTTGGACTAACCAAATTGCCGTCCAGATCTAAGCTTGAGTGATAACGACTGCAACACCAGACAACCAGCAAGCTTACAACGATGTCAGGATTTATGGCTCCACGGTTGATTGACAAAACCAGAACGACACAAACTGAGCCAAACAACGCTAGAGTCTCCTGACAAGAACACATCGATGCTCATGTACGTTCACGGTTATCAAGATTTGGGAAGAGAGAACTCACTATAAACTGTTTTCGAAGAAAAACCCTACAACTTTCAATGGATCATTTCAGATTCTCCTTAAGAGCGTGTAAAAACAAAAAAACTATGATTCTAGTTAGGATCTATTCTGTAGTGTATTAGATACCAACGCTTTGAGTCAAAAATTGATACACGGAATTCCGAAGGAGCACTAATCGTAATAGCAAACCAGGTGATCTTATGATTTCATCGCCAGGTTCAAACTCACCATTCTGTACATAACACTTGCTTTTCAATAAATATTTACTCGAAGGCGACAATACTTTGTAAGCCATCAACAAAACAAATGTCTGAAAATGTGTCACCATATGTTCATTAACAATCTTATACAGTCAGTCGTTAGAAGTGATCTCTCCATTACAGTACTAGTAATCAGGATGGTGTTTGTTCGGAGCGATATAATGAGGACAACCCCCTCTTCATCCTCTGTGCATGTTACCAATAAGTGATTCACTGAAGAAGCATTGCAGCATTCTGTATTTAGGCCATTAAACTTTATGCTCTGGCATTTCTGTATATATGTTAAACCAGTGGTCTTTGGAGGATTCACAAGCATGGTTGATATTCTGATTGTACCCAGACAGTTCCGAATTGAAGTTAACGGGAAAGTAATACAATAAGTACTACTGTGTTCACTTGCTGAAATATAGCTGTTTTGTTGAGGCCCGAATTTAAACCCGAAAAGGAAATATGAATAGGAATGTAACCGATCGATCGTCGATGCTGTTCCCAAAGTTCGGGCAGATTGGTATGAGTATATCATCACATCGATGGACAAAACATCTCTAATGGGTACATGGATACAAAACAGAATGCATTCTAATTAGTGATGATTTCAGGTACCAATGTGCGAACGATCAACACTTTGTAGACCGCAACCTTTAGTTTCTTAGGTTACCAGTAATACAATCTCGATTCTAAACATCAATGGTGGTAGATTTCAACCGTGAACTGCTTGAGAATCTCCACCAGAGCAGTCAAACCCTTGGATCCTCCGGTGGGTTTTAAAAGACAGTGGGTTAGATGGGTAAATGAGTTCACGTGTGACATTTTCGAGTTCCCGATGTGGTTTTGTAGGTCAGCCGATAGAGTTACGTGCTACGCTTGACTATATCGTTTCTTTCGTTAATTTGGATCCAGTCGAAGCCAAGTTCTGGAAACTGAGTGTCTTCTAAAAAAAGATAATACAGCTTCGTATGGAGGTAAAGTCCGGAATCACTCAATAGACCGGTAATTCCAGACCCCGACCATGGAGAACGAGTCCGGAATCGTGATGGTTCGTTCATCTACCAAACTAAAAGTGTTCTGTTAATTGCATTCAGTATATCGCTTTCAGAACCATTCAATTAACTGGGTGGTAAGGTAGCCAAGCCAGAAGTAAATCACAAAGACACCGTTTACCATCGCCAAACACGCTTAACAAGACAGAACAGAGAAGGCACGTTTGGTGAGTTGCACTCAAGCCCCGCATGTTGACATAGTTGTACGACATCGGCTGTGTGTGTCGATAGGCCGGCAACCGTGGTTCTGTGTCTGTTTCGGACTCAACCTGATTTCCGGACAAAAAAGACATGACCCGACCGTGACTGCATGTCTGTAAAGTTAAGCGTTTGACATGCAGCATGTGGTAGACTTGGCATGCATTTGACCAGTTGGGGGTTGGGGCTGCACAATCCATAGGCCGACCACTCAAAAAGTGTAACCGATCCGTGTTCCTCTAGACAGCAGGTGGACATGAGGTCAATGTTAAGTGTCTGTAGCGCTGGCAACGAAAAGCGGCTCTAGGTGTCAATGCACCGTCACCTCACTTGTCACGAAAAGCCCGGTGAACTGGAACCGACAGCATTGAAAATGTAAACTATGAGCATGTTCTTAGCCGGTAAAGTGAAAGAATGAAGTTTATGAGCTTGAAAACTCTCACAAACAAATATGTAGCGATGGTTGTCGAGTAGTCTTGTTACTGCACATAAGAGGGAAAACGGACGACGACAAAGAGAACCAATGGAAGAAACGGGCGGCATTCACAGCAATCCGACGAAAGTTTTTCCTCCACAAAGCCCAGAATCACACAGTACGCCAACAAAGTTTTTCAACTACTCTTGTCATAATCTGTCTTTTCCCCAGCACTATACAACTGTGAATACATTTTTATCATCACTAAACAACAACCAACAATAAACGTCCTCCAAGATTCGTAAACAGAAAGAATTTTCGACGAGTGATCTTCATTGGACGCACGCATTCCCCTTGGATACATTCACTGATGACGTCCACTACACGGACCAGTTAGTGTTATCGGTAGCATGCCGTCGTCAACAGTTGAGATGGGTTATGTGAACTTCATTGTAGTCCATTCCCATTGTTCATCTACCTCGGATTCCGTGCACGCTGACGGCTTCAGCACCATAGACCACAGACATCATGTGATGGGCTAGGCGTTTGAATTTGCGGGTCTAACAACTAAAATCGCTGACATGTCAAAATGACAATCAATCAAAACGTGATCACACGAATGATCGACTTCTACCGCGATGGGCAGGCTCTTCTGGTTGCCGAGCCTACAGTCAAATTAGACTCAAATGGTCCCTGCCTAAGTGACTTATTAGTCCCGGCTGTTGGAGCCAAACAGGCTGACTGAAAACCCTCCAAATTGGAAGGATGTTAGAAGACGGAGTTTAAGAGAAGGTAAGCGAAATCAATCACTACGTGGTGAACGTGCGCCTTCCAGACTTAACTACAAGACGGAAGCTGGACAAAAAACACGAAGTGATCGTTTTAGTGTCAAGGGACGATGTTCTTCATTAACAATAAGTTTTTATTTTCAATTTGCACTGCTTAACTTCACTCGATAAAAGGATGGACCCTGATTTACATATAGTGGCTACATAACGGCAGAGTTTCGTGAGATCCATTTTAGTACCTATGAAAATCGTAAATTACGGTAATTAATTTAAAATGTTTACGTGTACGCCTACATACGTTTTAAGACGATAGGTGAAATCAGCCAATCAGCAACCAGTATGAGCACGTATCGACCGTTTCAAAGTCGAATAGTCCAAATGTATGAGGTATACCAGCCAACAGCTGTCACCGCATTCAGACTGTGTACTACTGACCGGATAGCTAAAAAGGCCTATATATCGTTTTGTTTAACTGAAATGTATTGATTAGACGAATGTGGCATGTGATCAAGTAAGGTTCAGTTCGAAGGTTTACTAATGAACAAACCGCAAATCTAATGGTAATCACTTCTATGTGCTGAGCCAACACGATATGTAAAATGAGACGGCCTGAAAACATGCCCGTGCGGGATCGATGAATCCTATCGAGAAGACAAAGTGATTATTGGGTTTTAAACCCAATACAAATACATTTAGTGTCTTGAAGACATGAATACATGGTTTGCAAGACAAAACTGCGCAAAAGTGTCTACCCTAAACTGGTATGGTTATATATCACCTGCTTCGGTTACAGCAATCGAAGGAATCGTCACTTCAATCCGTCGGCATCAGATTCAGACTAGTCAAAAGAGGTCGTGAACAATATATCATTATTTTGTTCACAAAATAGGTGTCCAAAATAACACAGACAGACGCGCACCCTATCGGACCACATGATTGCACCGGAAAACCAATAGTGTACTTCAGAAACACAAGAAAAAGAGACAACAATCTTAACAGCTTACATGTAGCTATTACGATAAGCTCTTCAACGTCTACGATCAATTCCCGAACAGAATCGAATAACGTCTTCCAGTTCACGCAACGAGAGAATGATAAATATTTAGGCCACGTATTTTAAGTATTAGAAAATGTCAGTTAACTATTTGTGGTGCGTGTTTTTCCCTCCTAAAAATGTCGAAATTTCAGATAGGAAAAAAACGGTAGATCAATCGCAGATGGAACGTTGTACTTGAACCGCTAATTTCAGTGGGCCATCGCACAGGTTCATTGCCGCGGAGATTCCTGTAGGTACCGATCACACGAGCAGATAGTTTAAACATTGAGATAACCACATGGGACACCGCTCATGACAGTACCAGTGCCTCAAAAACCGATTATCTATCATGACGAAGGAGTATCAGTTTGACAACCCATTGAAAGTATGAAGACCGGAAGTATATGTAAGGAATGTGTGGAAAACATTGAGGGTGATCCGAAAGGTTCTCTAAACGTGGATCACACGGAGGTTATATATGGATTCACAGGATTAAACGCTAGCATGGAAAGTGGTCTGTTCGTTACTGGTTACGTCAGGGAAGACTAACTAGGTCAGTTCTCAGCATTCCGATGTCTTGGACCATTAGACGAGTCCAGACCCTTACAAAATGGTGTTAGAGCTAATAGCACAACGCTAGTAAAACAGCTTGAAGTAAAACCTAGAACTCGTTTCTCGGGCATTCTGCGTATTTTGCACATCTGAATTCTAGCGAAAAAACCTAACGTTATCCTGTTCACAAGCAAAAAAACAAGGGCTCAAAACTAACTTCTGTTAGCCACGACCTGGAATAATATCCCTCTCATTTATAACCAGTGGAGTAACAGGAGTTATGTCATGGAAAGTCAGCAATTTACACAAATATAGTGGAAACAATTGCTAATGAAACGAATGTACACTTTCCCCAACAGGGCTCACACTGATCGTCCTATAAGTAACGCCTCCACATTGTCGGAGGGATATGTTCCGACTCTACTTGTAGTTTGAATTCAGGCACTCAAAAGAAACGAGATTAGTATTAAGAAACACTCGTCCTTAATTCTTACTCTGTGATGTAATTCGACAGATTAGGTCATACGAAGGCTTGCTACTACTGGACTGTCTACATTTGGATAGGAGCACTGTCGTCTAACTGGGGTCCAAATGTGTGGAAAAAAAGAAACTGGCAATCCACTGATGTCACTGAGTCAATGAATGTACTTGAGCTCATATACAGACAGCTTACAACAGATCACGGATTGATCTAAACTTTACACACAACCCGCAAAGCCGTGTAGTACGAGTGAAGCAAAACTGAAGGAAGGTAGACAATAATGGAGTACTCACCGATCAGAGACAATCATTTACGTTAGTTACCAGAGGAAGTGATAGAATCATAACGGGGAAATTAATGTGTCTGTGAACGAGGCTGATTAACACTGTAATCAGTTGAACAGTTCACCAGGCATTGTGATCCGATGGAAGGAAGTTGTCCATCTAGTTAATACTCTGTTACTAACAGAAACGCTTTGATTGTTTGGCAATGGTCAAATGCAAGAAAGATAAAACGACCACAACTCTAACGAATCCAATGAAATAAGGCAAAAGGATGCAAGTATGCACTTCTTAGCAACTTTACCCAAACTGGATAGTGGTACTGGCTGAGACAATATAAGGGTTCGGAATAACTTCAATTAACTTTATGCGCTACCTTTTTTCACAACGGTTGAATTCGATCATTTCTTATGGGTTGACCTACAAGTAAACCAACATCCGTTACAGTCACAGAAACAGTCGGACGGGGATTTTACAAGCAGTCGATCCTAGCAGCGTCAATGAAGTGATGCACGACTGATTTGACAATGCTAGGTGTCATCAGCACCAATCACGCAAAAGACTTGTGAAAAAGTGTCAGTATAGAAAGTAATTACAGAATGCCAGTGCACACACACGCACATTAATTACGTTGACCGTCCTAACACAAGTTATGGGCACCAGATCGGTGATTTATGCTGTAAACATGTAACTTAACTCACAACACGTTTCTTCAGATAATCTCTACGTAGTAAGCACAAAACAACAAGATCGACCAAACTGGAGTATTGATTAGAGGTTGAAAACTACATGTTTTGTCATTTTGTTAATTCGGGTGAAAACTTCTAAACTTTTGTGACGAACTAATAAAGTATTAATAACATGAAAAATAATAACTATGGCTTTGAAATGAACTTCGTATACACACCATCTACACGGATGATACTACAATGCCTTACGGGTGTAATGTCAGAGTCTAACATTCTACATGAGGCTGCTCAGCCGGAAGTCTAGAATTCGAATAGAGATTGAGTTGTAAAAACGTGATTTAACACTGGGAATACCGTAAAACACAGTAGAACAGTGCGTAATTTAACGTATTGTCCTCGGCCGAAGGTTATAATACTGTTATATAATGCTGCTATTGTGTTTGACAAGCACATATTTTAGTATATGCACTGGATGACCATAGAGGTCAACAAATTCATTTCTCTAGTAGATCTACAAAAGTAAATCTACTTGCAAGACTAAAGTAGACAGAGCAATGCGAATAAATGTAAACAGAACAAGTCCAAACTGCAAGCAATTGAATTTCGACAACAGAACCCTATACACTGTCATAATAAAAACAGATAGTCCCTGTGAGAATGATGAGTTAGGACCTCAAAAATGCTTAAAGTTTTCATACGCACGTTTGATAAACAGACAACAACGGAAAGAAGTGTATTCTCGCATAAGTAGAGGGGTTCCTCATTCAACTCAATATCTTATAAGGTGTGCGGTAAAACATCTGCTTCCTGCCATTCACTGTGCACCACAGCCGAGCGAAAAGGCCATACTAGCTAGCACAGAGATCCCAAATAAGGTTTCGGGCAACCTGACACATCTACAAGTATTCAGAAGGCTAACATTATATTAGTTCTCATTCGTAGTTATTCAAACAGACAGTAATTTTCCTGAGCATAACAATGTTCAGCTCATGTGTAACTTTCTAGGTCAAATGGCTCAAAACTGCTAGTTCGATATACGCCGAGGTTTTGTAGGAAGTTAATTAATCAGCTCAAGTCAAGAAAAGCGTCATGAATTCGAAGGATGCATAATCAGTATGGGTGTACAATTGTGGCTGTAAATGTGATTACAAATAAAGATGCAAATTTAGAGGAAAAGCGTATCACATAACTCCATCGAAAGTGCATCATGGAATAACATGATTATTACACGGTGTTGCATGTACAAACACAAACACGTCCACACAGAGCGTAAGCATCTGACAGTGTGGATATGAGAAAATTGATTGAGAAGATCCAAAAATAAAAGATGAGTAGGATTGGAGTGTTCTCTTGAAAGACTGGAAGCAAGCAAGAAAAACAATAGTAACGTGTTGAAAAAAAACAATAAATTCACCACTATTGGACAGGAAAAAGAGCGACATCTGGAAATGTGTTTGAACGATCTTGTTAGGAATTGCAGACCATACTGAATGAGAACAGTGAGAGTAGTGCGGGAGGATACAGGCAAAAATAAGCCGATAAGACGTGACCAAAGCACTGAAATGGAGTGTGTAAAACGGCTGTTTTTTCACCCCCTAAAGATCGTTATCACCTGGATTGACCACGTAAACTATCAAGATAACATAACGTTCACAAAATAAGCAGCAGGAGACATGGCAACCGGTTCACGATCAAAAACAAACCAGTCATAAACAGTAGGATAACTAAGATAATTTGAACACGAAGAGTGATAGATGCATGCACTTCGCATTGGCCTGTCAGTGCTACAGTTGCAATAACATGAATCAGCTGTTGTACTAACCAGTGGGCTGGAAAACGTCATTAAGCTCTGGTCAAGGTCAAACACACTAACAATTGTTCGAATCGACTGACTGTAACCGCTTTAGCAAACCCCTCTGGAACGGTTGTATTGAAAGACTGATAGAAAGACGCAGTGGACTAAAATCGTCATGCGATGACACTGGGTCACTATGGAAAAAGAGAGTCTACCTAAAACCCTAATGCACAAAAGATCAGTAAATTTGAGTTGACGGACGTTCAATGCAAGCGAACCTGATCAGACCCATAAATTGCCAGATCTCTTAGTCAAAGAAGATCAGCCTGTAGTTGTCACTAATCTAGACAAAAAGGAATATAGAAATACGTGTACAAAGTCGAGAGACCTTCGAGCTTCAAGGCGATGGAACATTTGTCCAAGAGGATGCGGAGTCGTGTTTTACTGGGGAACGGTAGTGTCACTGGAACACACAAACAGCCGCAGTCACTAGACAGTCCCTAACCACTAGTTACGTTGTCCATCCACTTTGTGCGCTAGGAATCCTATTGAGACAATTGAATCCAGGATTGTTGCAGTTTGCTGAGGCGGCAGCAAGCCATCCATTCAAGTCAATTTTATGTAATCAGAAACAACAAATCGTAAACCTGATCCAACCCTCGATTTGGTGATCTTTCTTAACGCAGTAATTAATTATTTATATCTTCCCTCAGGTCGTGTTATGTAGAAAAAAATCGATTCACATTATTGTGAACTCGGTACTGAGTAGTCAGGATGCACTGTGTATATCGGCCGTTTTTCCCGATCTGTCCGTTTCGCTCAAACTTCCGAAGGAGACTAGCCGTTATAAATGTGAAAATAACAACCGTTAGGAAATGTAAAACAGGCCAACAGGCCATTTTAAAGACCCTCTTCTCATGAGAATGGAGAGGAGTTATCAGTGAGATTTTAATCTCAGTTACAATATCACCGGTATAGGTGTAACACGTTAAACGGAAACGCTGGATAATTAACGTGAAAAGAAAAAGGTATAAATCTATGTTAACTTCAATGGCAGAAATCCGCCTAATCAAGCGAGTAAAGTGTGGTATGACAGAAAAATAAGTCGAATGAATAGAATAGAACGGTATTTGATTCGACACCAATATCTGTGATTAAAAACCACTCTTAAAATTCAACATTTTTCCTTGACTTCCAACAGTAAGAACGAATGGTTGAAAATCCCGGGAGTAGTCAACAGGAACGAACCTCGTTCTTCATTAATTTAGACACATTCATGCAAACTGACATTTAAAATGCTAACCGAAAATTTGAGATAAATCTGCAGACCGTGTAATCCACATTCACTAAACAAGGTGTTCATGTAGCTAACGGATATGAACTGCTTATCAAAATCACCGACGACCGTCACTGGTTGACCGAGCAACGATGGACAAGAAGACAATCCAACCTACCCCCCAAACAGTCCAAAGTCAGACACAATGCCACCAACTATTACAGTTTCACTGATCAATCCAAACTCACGGCGGTGGCATTTATGCCAAATTTACTAACCGAATGAAAATTGACAGTAAACAGAACAGGCATGCGAGCAGCAATTCAGTATGCAAGCCACAACACATGCGGTATTTACACATTAATCTTCTCTTCAGTTTACGGCCTCTCTACGGCAGTAGTCAATCACAAACAAGTTTGAACGAGCTCCACAAACGCAGAAAAACAAACTGGCCAACCGACTAACTGACGGGTGTTGGCTGACCGTGCGTGTTTACATATTGACGGAGTGTGTGTTGACCGCATGCACTTTGTGTAGGGTCTTCCTGTCCATTCAACCTCAGAATAATTTGAACGACCAGTCAAAAGTGTATTATTACCGTGGCAACATAGGTACAAAGTACATGCACCAGAGCAGTCGTGTGCTCAATCCACGCAGTCAGGTTCTCTTGTCTCTCAGACTGATGGCTACATTATAATTAGTTTGTCTGTAAGATATCAACGTCGATGATTAATAATTTCAACAAACCGTCATATTATTTATTCGCGTAGGGTTTTACATCTGTGACAACGAGGGTTTGAAGCCGTACCTATAGAAGCGACAGGGAAAGGAACGAATCACAGGTTGACAGAAACCCACAACCTAATGACACAAGAATAGTAAGCTCAGAACGACTGTCACATCCTGCATAAGAAAACCATACTGTTTTGTACCTCTGTACTACAGCAACGCGACACTGGCAACGTCCACTTTTTTATGCAGACAGCCTGTTTGATTACTGTGTTCTGTTTGCAAAGTAGATTCTTAGATAGGTTATAATGAGAGATCGCGCTACTGCATTTCACGATACAGTGGCTGGGCGCGGAGCGGAGGGGACAAACTATCCGGTGAACTATAACGCGTTGTTACACGGTCAATTGTGCACGGTCGTGACTAATACGGGCCAAATGAACTAACACTTCAGTACTGAACTGTATTCATACATTCTATTGTTTGTAAAACTGTTACGGCAAACTATCCGATCGGACAAACAACGGGATTGTCGATATTCTTCCGGATATTTCAAGGATGTTAACGTAACTTGGCAGTATAATTAGGACTGTCACCAAGTTGTCTTGGTGAGAAAATTGCCAAGGGGTTAGAGTTCAGTGCGTTTTGTATCATGACGGAATGAGGTCCATTATCTAAATGTAACTTGCGAAAGCAGTAAAGATTAAAATATCCCGAATCTTGGCTTATCCCACACATTGCTGGCTTATTACATCACGACCACACTTCGCGAAGGACATTTGCACAAATTGAATAGCAGACGCCCGACCGTTTGTAGTCCATATACAGTCTTCCATTATGACAAAGCAAAGTGAATCATGATGTACCTATCCATGTGACATCGTGCAACATATGTGTCGCATATGTCACATCGTAGCTTAGTCAATTCTTACTTTCTTGTACTTCTTCGTCAAAAGAGCTACACGTATGGGGAACTTGGATCGAACTTCGACACCAGTTAAGCGTCACCACTATGTGCTTTAGTTTACTGAGAGGGTAAACAGTTTATTCAAACTATATGTACAAACAAATGAATCCGATTTGATTGTACTCAAGAGAAAATTCTTCTCTGATAGTGATTACTGCAAGTCGACCATTTCAGCGGGAACGTGAGAAGCTACCATGCTTCTCTAAACATACCATCGACGAACAAGCAGTTTTCATGACATTTCATACATGATACCAAAATCAACTTTGGCCTACAAACCACATACGGACGAATTGTCAAAACTTATTGATTTTGTCAGCCTCCCCAACAGACAAAGTTAAAAGAGCACCAAAACACAAACATGCCTCAACATTGTTGAAAATGGACTGCGCAGGCGTTACGGAGCAGGCACGTGTTTGGAGTCAGTCGTTTCAGGCGAACACGCCTGAATGTCGAGAATGTTCCCGGTGATCGATCACTCTGAGTTTCGATAGTGAGCAGTAGGATTTGGGTTAATACAAATTGAACATCATCTACAATCGGTTGCAGCTATCATATTCCCATAGACTTGTCAGTCTGTGTTTCCCGTATGAGCTGGAGAAGGTGGTTTGGGCCGATGCGTATGTGTAGTGATTAATCAGTTGGCCCATGAGCATCTACTTGTAGAAATACCTGGTAAAATCCATCGGATAATACCCTTTGTGGAAGTTTCAACCGTCGCAGTAATTATGTATAGTATGCTCACTAGATTCATCACTGTTAAGTGAAAGTTAGTTTACCTATATGTCACCAACTGAAAACGCTTCAAAACTCCTGCAAATCATCAGTTCTGGTAGTTCGTCTCCATTAACAGATGATCTTTCGACTGCCTATTCATTACTGACAATCTTGTGTTTACTTGGTTACATGGACAGTAGGCGCAAAATAATAGTTGAACAGAAATCAACACTGCCGACCGAAGACAGAACAAATGAGGGTGGTCTCAATGCGTTGTCGACAATCACAATTACATATACGCATACTCTTTTCGCCTAATTAATTAACTTGTTTCCACACAACTCGGTGAAACGTATACTCTATCCTCACAAAAAGAACTCATTATTAAGATAGACGGCAAACAAGTTGGAAGAGCGATCACAGATATTCCACAACTTGCCACATCATAACAATCGATTACATTTTTTACAGATGGCTGATTGTGAGAACAACGAAAAGTTATAGCATTCTCTTGAGCCAAATCGATTAATCGTGCCGATCCTCCGAAGTGAAGGTGAGTGACCTTTGGACAGTGGCTCAATGTGCACACAGCCGACTGTTCGTCTGATAGTCTAACACTGCACATCACATGATTGAGTTGAATATGCACAAATTCATTATCTATTATGCTAAGATTTGTACGTCTAATAACAGAGAATCGTGCCTCAGAGACGATTCGTTAGGTCTTACAAAATTGGTAGCTATATCAACCACTCTGCCGAAAGAACTGAAGTGTTTGTTGGAAGTGCATATAGTGAGGCATTTAGTCATCTTAACATTATATTTAAACTTGATACTAAAGCTATAGTCATATTTCGTTTGTACAGTCAAACAAACAACACCGAAAATGCACAAGTTTTCTGGACAGATCTTGCCGTCAACGAAACTATTAAAAGAGAAGATAAGGTCCTAGCAATTGACCGACTTACGAGTGTGAATAATTAATGGGCCTTGTGCATGAATAGAAACTGTTGACAGTTTTCATAAAGTACATGCTGACAGACGTTGTGTAGATGGTGACATTGAGTGGTTTCGAACAAAATTCCTACACCACTTTCTATTCCGTAAATTATACCATGACTCATCATAACAGACCAAAAGGAAACCCACGATATAATTTTAAAAAATAACCATGAACGATCAATTCCTCAGCTCGTGTATCGGGTATCACTAATTCCACAAGAAATTTGCAGAGAATGTACACAAAATTGACAGCAATAAACCTGTCCAACATGCTTAGACTCTCTCAATTATCACGAGACTGTGGCTGAAAACAGTTTAAACAATTCTATCCTAACAGACGTTGGAGCAATCTTCCAAACGAATGCAAGCAAACGGCTTCTTCCAACAGACCTTGACATACAAGAAAGTAAGACAATAATGAACATGAAATGTCACCGAAGTTGCGGATGAGCTCCAATCGACTTTAAATTCAAGGTGACGTTCAAAGGTAAGCACGGTAAATCAGTTTTTCTGATTTACCAACCAACTCATTCGGTACGTTTCATAACGTGTCAAACCCTGACTCACACATTCGGCATTTTTGCCGAATTTGTTTTATCTAGGTTATCGTTTTTAGCCCGTGGCTATTATTTACTTGCATGCGATCATCGTTCTTTGACGACCTTCCATCACTCACTGTCCATGCAGTATGCCCATCAGGAATAAGAGCAAACGGTATAGCATTTGGCTTGCGCTACAAGTTCATTGATCGAACAGCCTACGATGAGAATAACGCGTTGAGATGGACACGCAGGATTTGGAAGCAGTTGTCTCAGGCTCAACAAGTTTCGCTCTGTCAGGCGGTCATGAAAATTGGTTAGACGTTAGTATGGAACAAAACGGTCAGAGTGCAGATTGAGTTAAACACTACGTTAACTGAGCCATTCAACGTGATCAGAATCAGATGACCTTTCAGAGGCAAGAAGGTTGAGGACAATCATCACCATCATCATCATAGACAGCAATACATCAGTGGTTCACACTGATGCTTAACTGCTACACAACCAAGAAGAAGAAACAAACCCTGTTTAGAAAGAAAGAAAAAGGGATAGGGGAGGGGACCTAGTCACTAAAAATAGCAACGTCTATATTCAAACATACAACATCAAGGAGCCTACACCTTGCAAACAAACAAACAACCGAGCTGTAAGTGAAAGTAAGGCGTCATCAGCAACACAGCTTCCTTACGGCTTTCACTGTACCGCGTCATCAAGTAGGACAATCTTAATCACGCAAATTAGCTGTGTTTTCTGTTCAGTGTTTGCAGCAAACTGGACTTCGGTAGTATACGAATATGCCCCATCCCATAAATGTTTCACACACCTCTTTAGAATATGGGGGGCAGCCGCTACTAAGGTTACCCGTTTATCTCATTGTTTTCAGCAATGGTATGGATGACACTATCAAGTTACTCCCTCTGATAAAGGCACGCAAATTCGGCGGAGTGAGTGAATAGCTTGGCTTGTTTGCATAAAATATGTACCATAAGTGGAAGATGCAACTTCAGGATAAGTTAATAACCAACCAAAAACAATAAAACAACAGCGGTTTCAGATGAAGCTTAACAACCATATAGCCAGCAAATAAAAAAGGAAAGATAGAGAACCAAACTATTAGAAAACAAACGCGTTCAAGGTTAAGTAGTGAATATCAAGATGCCTACAACCTGCAAGCAACTAACCGAGCTATAAGTGAAAGTAAGGCGTCATCAACAAGACAGCTTCCTTACGGTTTTCACTGCCATTACAACACAAACAACTCACCCAAACAAATGACGACATTCCCATCAGAGCCCGAGTAGCTGCCATCTCACCCAATGTCTTCAGTCACCTACTTTGTGAATCGCTAGTGACCCAGCCAAAAAGAAGAACAAGATTTAAAGTGGTTAACCAACAGATGAATAAATTCACTCTTCCACCCCATGTCATCATTTCCTCATCTAGCACCTTGCACTAGTCGGCCGTGGCATCAGTAAAAAGTGCGTGATGCGGCGGACAACTAGATTTTCTCCCCAGTACACGCCTCAATCATCTACGTTTGCAAAAGTTTAAAGATTGAACAGAGGAACTAGCTTGGAACTGACGACGGAATACCCGCTCCTAGCCTCCTCGTTGCGTTCTCGCTGGTGTCACCCGACACGAGCGATCGAGCACAAACATCAGTGGTCAAACACCTGAAGACGGTTCACGTCTTCTACCCTGAGCGGCCAAGTTTCACAGTCGTAAACTAATACAACCCTCACTGTCACCTAATATACGCGATTCTGAAACCTCAGAAAGATGCCCCTGTCACCATAGATGCCCCAGATTGGCTAATACCGTCCCAGTCTCAGAGATATGCACTTCCATTTCATCCTCTACACTGTCACCGTCGCCGATGTAGCTTCCCCAGTGCACAAACCGGTCAACGACCAAATCTATGGAATCACAGAAGTCTTGTAGAAGCACTCTGTTCTTTCAGGTTGCAAAACACTCCGAAGTATTCAACAAAATATGAAATAGCGTCTAGTATTACATCTGTCGTCAGAAAAAGGGTCGAACAGCAGCAACCTTTTGTCAGCATACTCACAATTTGAGTGCCCGGACAGTCTTCCATTACTTTGTCCACGACAAAATTAAACAAAAATGGTGAAAGTGGACAATCTTGACGTACGCCGCTCCTGATGCTGAAACTGTCAGACAGTTCACCGTAAACTCTAACCTGAGCTGAAGTGTGAGAATAAAGCACCGATAATACTTTCATTTATTTACTCAGTACACTTTTGCATTTAAGCGACTGTAAACGTGTAGATCGACAGGCTTAATCTAAGGCAAGTTTATAGTCGAGGAATACGATCATTGTTGGCCGGCGGCACGTATAGGGCTGCCCCGGAATTGGTCGGATGATTAAGTTTAATCACTACATGTTTGCCCAGTAGGAAACCTGGCCTGTTCTTTCCTAATTTCTGCCTCCCGAGCTGCAGTGAGTTGAGGAATTACAATGGATGGTAATGACCGGGTTTAGGCTAGTTCCGAGATGAGTGCCATGAGGGCCCGACTTCTTTCTTGAACATGGGAGCTAATTTTGAGTAACTCCACCAAAGTGGGATGTCCTCCGTCGTCCACACACATTCTGAAGCGATTGAACCAAGGTCGTTACCAACGCCTTCTTTGAAAAGTGCCGACACGAGATCATCTAGGCCAGCAGCCCTATTACGTTTGAGAGCCGGAATGTAATCGTGAACCTCAGTTTTGGTAGGTGGTTCTAAATTCATTGACCAGGTTACTACCTTGCAAGTTTGTGGCAGCAATACAACAGAAACAGGATGCCAGCTGAACTGATTCACAGTGTTTCGTTCACCTCCTAAACCTTCTGAACTTATTATGGATGAGTGTGTAGTCTGCCTCGCTGATGGTTTCACTGACAAATAGAGGTCTCGGACCAATGATGTGAATAAGCATGAGGAGTCTTCGGGGTTGGAGCTACCAAGTTGGTAATGCTCTGCTGACGGTCCGGTTAGTATCTCGACAGCCAGCCGTTGCCCAGTGAGATTAAGAACAAAACGGATGCGTACCGCCGCGGAATCTGAATCCGATTAAGTGCTCCAATAATAGGCGATACTTGCCAACTCCAACCTGCCGCCTACAGGAGCATTGACCATATCAAGGGGGCCGACGTAGGACTTCATATTTCAGGCTAGAACGAATGTATTAAAGCCATGTGTGGTTCATTTCATTGTTTTGTCTCCATACGCCAAACCTGTATAGCCGAATGTCTTATGTAATCGACTGATGAGAATAGACGAAATATGTCTTCGTCTTGACGAAGAAGAACAGACAGATCGGAGTACAAGGTGAACCTGACAACGATGTGATTACAGTCAGCTGGGACATAAACAGATACAATAGAACGATTGCTGATAGTTTTGTATCTAGAGCTGGCCTTAACAGAACTTGTCAACCGGACGGCGAAAAATCAACTGCTGACGGAATCCAATCTACGAAGCGCTGTTGCGGCCGTCACGCTGTGGGCTACATCGACTCCAGGCTGACTGGTAACGACAGCCGCACCATCACTGGAATTGTACAACCACCACCGGGTAGACACTGCGAGTGTTGTTAGTTCCATACGTCGACTACTGTCTTGAACTTTAGTCTCTGAAATGCAGCAGACAGTCAACAAGTCTAACGTTCATGCGAGAGTGGCCTGATTTCGAGTGCGAATGTTGAAAGCACCTATATTACGTCGCATTCTAAGTATAAGGAAGGAACGAGGGAAGCCTAAGGCCGAGTGGTAAAAGATGAGGCTTACCGGCAGTATCACTATGACTAGCCCCATCTGTTGTGGGACTTGCACACTAGTTACTAGAAACAGGGGTCGGAAGGGACCGAGAGCTAAAATTGATAGGTGAACAGAAGAGAGTACAACGTCGCATGTTTCCGTCTATCCACCCTGCTATATGCGACAGATAGGGCGACCCGGTTTATACTGTAAGACAACCGATGCCGAATACAATTATCAGTGTTGTGAATACTCCTGGTTGTATGTGGGCTGAGATATTGTAAGGACACTCGTACACAGACAGAAGAACGACAAGGGTTCGCAGCTGAAGTCTTTAGCTCAAAAACCTACACCACAATACAGCGGGTGAGTGACAATGCATTGTAAGGAGCACTACCTTTCCCGGAAAAAAGTATCTGTCTTCTTCCGACCTCCAACTTGGAGGACCAGAGTTTTACCTGCTGGCATAAGTGACCCTGCTGGTGTGATCACATTGTCCACTTCAGCCGAATAGGTCATCAGGACACGCAAGTCGTCACACCGTGTCAAAAATTGCCAAAGTATTGAAACTGCCAAGACCAAAAAAGCGTGAATGACAAGACCATTTTAATTACAATAAGCTGCCACTGTTTACAAACGGCACTAGTTACTAGTTAGTTTTTCTCAACCTAGTCAATGCAGCAGTCGGTCCTTTTTCATGCATATTTGCAGCAGCTGTGGCTCGTTACGGCCCCAAAACACCGACTGCCTTCAACGTCTCGGCAACGAACTAAACGTCTGCTAATTGAACTGCCCACCTGCCAATGAATCGTGGGCAGGGGGATGCGCATAATTGAGCTCGGGCAAATGAGTGGCTCATGTGATGAATTTTCCACGTTCTCGCAGAATTCATCCTGCGACCTGATGGAGGATAGCCCAGCATCAAATAAGAAGTATAGTTTCATGGACAAAAGCGGATTATTGAACTGGAAAGGAATGATCGACAATAGTATTCACCGCTTGTCATGACCGAAAAAAAAACACTTGGTGGACAATTTAGGAACTTGGTGAACGGCACCGTGGTGGACCAACGCGTTTGGACTTCGTACGTACAATCTAGTGTTATGCGATAAAATTTTGCGACTAGGGCAAGTAGATCAAATCGCACCGGTGATAATCAGCGGCATGATACACATACCTGGAGGCAGGCCTGAGAACTATCTTACTGTAAACAACGAAATAACCACTGTCCGACTAAATAAAACCTCACAAATAATATGGCCACATGACCAGTGTATGCCGCGTGGTACGTATTGGACTATCACCTAGAAGACTTGAAACAAAACTAGTTTTTCATGTGAGAAATGTTTGTCAAAATCATCCACTTAACGTAACAAAAAGCTGCAAAACTTTTAAAAGTCTGTCAACTGGCACGAAAATTCATTTAAAGACACGTAAGCCAAACCAGGACATAACTGAAACAATCTGGGCAATTCACTGATTCGTTTCTATTGGTTGTCTGCGTTTATGGAAACCCAACATTGACAAGCAAGTTGCACATGTCTAATTGAACCGTATAAACGCGAATGGAGACCTGTAAAACGCATGGTCACGTTCAGATGACGGTAAATTGGGAGTGCAGATATCCTGCTTGCAGAATGGGCATAACATAATTTCAAAAGATTCACGTACTTTCCTGGTAATCCCTTGTGAAGGAAGCACTTTCGGAAGGTGCTGGGAGCAACCGAATCGAAAGCAGACCCCAGGTCTGAAAAAACCATAACTATTGCCTACTTACAAGTGATGATGCTCTGAGATCCCTCACAAGGTAAAAATGTGATCAACGCACCCTCAACCGGATCGGAATCCTGCATTTTCTTCCAGTAGCTGATTCCCTCTAGACTTAGTGAGTCAACTTAATAAAAGACCAGTGAGTAACTTGGACGCAACAGACACTATACGGATGCCCCTGCGGTTATCCCATAAACTCCGAACCTCCTTCTTGAAAACAGAAACTACAGTTGATAAGCACAAACCACGAGGTACCTTTATCGTTCCTCAAACCACCTGAAGGAGTCTTGTCAGCTGTAATATCAATATCTTCTCACCATCCTTGAACAGAGGAGAAAGCAGATCTGGTCCAGAAGCCTTGCTACGCCTCAATAACTTGAACCCCAGATCCACTTCTGCTTCCGACGGAGAGCCGGGTGGAACATAATAACTGAACGTCCGGATCCCGCCGCCTACATGGTTGAGGCTAGTTGAACTATCACTCAAAATGTTAAGCCTATCTGTCAATTCGGCGCAAATGACTGGTGATAAGTGAACTGTCTTCTTCGCACATGGTCTTACACTGACTCAATGATCAGTACAAACTCGGATCAGGGACAAAAGCCTCCTACTATTCCTAGATAAAAAAAAGCTCGTTCCATCACTTTCGACTGCTCGACATAGTACTTAAGGTCATTGCGCAAGCCATTAGATAGCTTACATTTAAGTCTTTGGCGACAGTCCTCATATTCAGAGCCAGATGGAATCGACTGAAGCTTGTTCAGAAAGTATGTCGACAAGACAGAAAACCAGTTCTGTCGCAAATAAAATACTTCCTCGGAACATACATTTTCACAGCAAGTTTTATATCTGCTGCAATTCTTTCCCACTGTTGGTTCGGTTCTGTCACCTCACCCAAACTGGGCAATTTGCTCACCAATTTGTTTACACCCTGCTACCTCGAATGACAACTGGGTACCTTAAATTTTCGTTTGTATAACCTCTGCCCGAATGAGTAAACAAAACGGGAACGCACAACAGCATGATCCCAGTCCAGGTGGTCGCTCCAAAATGCGTGACAGTGCTTAACAAAATGGCGCTATATGATCCAACTATATATACGGCTAAGAAACACACGGAGGTCTCCATGTAACACAGTGCTTCATCTTGTGTTGACATGCGGTACTTGAAATATGGAGACAAATATAGAGACAAATCTGCAGCACTCTCTCACCACTATCAGTACGTTATGCTCGGGCGCCAACGATACTTCCATACCTCTTCGCATCTGGAGAAAGACGACCAAATTTAACATTGAAATCGCCGACTAACATGAAGATGCCAGGTTATTTGGACGACTCCATAACTATCCATCGGAGCTTACGCCGATATAATGAATATACGACGCTTTTCTGATTTGTGTTAACAGATTTTACCCCATATATTGATTGTGACATCGTATAGACGACTGTTCACTGGGATCCAATCGAGCAAAATTTGCTCCGTTCTAGAACTCGGTGCGATTCCCACTCTAGCTTGATCACGAGATACATATTCGGCGTCACCTGAGGTTCTGAAAGGGGACCACTTGTGACGACAGTTATCTAGAGATGAGTCCAAGTGAATAATGGTGCTAGAATCGTAGACTCGCATCTTCGACACACAGCACACATCAATCTCCAGTCTTGATTAAGTACTTGTCAGAACAGTTTGCTCATTAACCTGTCAGAGAGTGTGGACATTGAAAGCAGCAACGTCTACCAGTTATATTGGCTTTAGAAAAAAGCTGTCGCCCGTGGGTACCGGGAAAGCAGAAAAATTGAGGGACAATCTAAAACAGAGTCGCAATGGATAAGTTATATCACTGTCGGGAGGACGATAATTTCGGGTACTCCCCTGTCGTCTCTGCCACAGAAAGGGGTTGACTCCAGTTTCCGAGTCTGACCTACGAGACAACACGGCACAGGGTTTTTCTGGGGGACCCTACCCAGAGCCAATGACCGAAAAGTCGGCTTCACATGACAGTGATGGGCCAGAGGGTGCAGTGAATAAAACATTATTGTCAGATTCTGAGCATTGCTGTGCGCAGTGGATGTATTCGAAGCTACATCATGATTTTCAATGACAATAAATGTTTGTCGACCGTATTTGATAATACGCTAGTGGTCAAGATCAACCGTTGGGCGATCGGAGTGCTCTTTGTTTGAGGGTACCTTTCCTAACCCTTTTCTTCCTGATTCGGAAGAGAACAGTGCATCAATTATAATAGTTCTGCTGTATGCCCATGGGGCCATGTCTCACTATCTAAGCACTGTTACGCGGTCAGGTAGTGCAACATACAACTCTGAGTGTATCCGCTTTTCGCCCGACTGCGTCCTTTCGGCCTATCTGACAAGGGTGCATCTGGAATGACCAGAGTCCTAGTCAGCATAGCCCTACGAATCGATGTAGTGCACAAACCTGACCACTAGGTCATTGTAGCGGAAAAGGCCAGACAAATGTTTACCAATCACGACTAGACGATAATAAGATTTGTGTTTAGAGTACTGCAACTGGGAAAATGCTCATGCACTAACAGTAGACTACGTTGACCTCTAACAACCTTGATTATACGGTTGTAAAGGTCCTACTACCATTGTCAACACATATGCAGACACACCTGCATCCTCAGTTTTGAGGAAAAAGTGGTTCTCTACTGACCATACTAAATAAGTGCAAATATCACCGATCAGACAAACAACAAGCAATAAATTCGTAATACACATGCACTATTTCAATCAAAACTTTCAGCTTCGAGTGTCCGCCTTCGATTGTAACAACCAACGAATGTACGAGAAACTAAGGAGGCTTATACCCCGGATTTGTACATCGTATCCCTCTTGTCTATGTGAGAGGAACACACCACGTGAATCCCGATTTTCAAACGGAATATTAACTGATATTTGCTTATCCGAATTTCACACTCTTGGACTAAGAAGACTTGAGTTTTAATCATTCATTTGCTCATGGTGTCTTGTCGGCGGTGCTCAACATCACACGCGTTAGCAAAGCAGCTAAACTAGTATGAGATGATTTAAACAAAATTTAATACAAAATACTGGGTATAGTTGCATTCTCTAAACGTACGATGGAACTATGGTAGTATTGGTTAAAAAAGCCAAACAGCTGTAGTCTGGTACCCTTATAGACGTTTTTGATCTGGTAGAGAAAAAAACTGTACCGAACTTCCAAGAAAATACACCGCAGTTTTCTGGACGTCAGTAGGCTTTCCATAGTGTCCACTTAGTCATAGGAGACTGGAAAAACTGGAGGTTCGATTGGATTAGCATCATTTGGTTTCCTTTTCTCGTTACATCGACTCACATTCCTTTTACTCGTATAAATCGTGCAAAAGGTTAACGCAGAGAAAGAAATGGATGGATAAAGAATTCTCTCCTTCGTGTGGCAATCTATGAAACTAAGTATCTAAAACAATACTAAGAGAAAAAGTTATAGTAACCATGTTTGATTGGAAAAAACATGTTAAGATTACGACAGAGATGAATGTGATCAAATCAAGTCACATAGATAGTTCGATAGCCAAAACACGTGAACTATACTTGAAGCGGGGATCTGAGGTTTGAACTATTAATATGATCACTTTAGGCAACACCATTATACCAAAGTTTGTATGATTGATCTCAATATTGGTCCGTACAACAGACAAATTCGTTTGCCTGCCAAATCTTTTCGGTACAGACAGAAGTTGTAGGATTTTGCCGGTAGACGTTTTAGACAGTATGTAACAGTAACAACCTCACGGTAGACAATTGAATGAATAAACGAATGAATCATTATTATTAGTAGTAGTATTAGAATTAGTATTATGGTCGTGGTACAACATTTTCGAAATAGTCCATGTTTCACTATGCACCCAACAAGACTTTATCAGTTACAAACTGTGACACGACAGTTCAAAGTTGTGTAATTTGCCATATAAATAAGTTTTAAATAGAAAAGAAGTTGGCGGTCAAAAGGCTAAACTCATTAGTAACATGTGTTAGGAGCTAAGACAGTAAGCACACTATGCAATGTGGCAAAACTTCCCACACGGACCAGTTCGCAGGCTAGTACATCCATCGAGTTCACATCGAGATAATGACGTGATGAGTAAGTCAGTAATGGCACATGATGAATCTAGTGGATTGGATCTCGCTCGAATTTACACCAGACAATTAAAAACTGGATTATCAATTCATGTGGCCCCCACAACCTGCAATATGCGGTGGATGTCAATCCATCATGACCGAATGAAAAACAGGGGTCTGCGAACGAAACCACCGCCATCAAGATGAGATAGCGTAAACCTCAACGATAGGTTAGATGCGTCGTAAAAACCCTTTTTGCTTGTCATGGATGACGCAGATCAGACAACAAGCCGATCTATTTTGCCGGCACATTCCGGAAGTCAGCAACAGGACAATTGAAAATTAAAGACACGAATCTGACTACCCTTCTGCGTTTAGTGATATTCAGTATCCCATGGCATCTCGTGAATATTTCAAGACTTTTGCAACTCCGTGACTGGAATTCTTCCGAAACATACTAGTGATCGGCCAGCTTCGTTATCCAACCGACTTATTGAGCCTCTGGGACCGGCTACTGGAACGATGACTTATTTAGTCCATCCTGGCCACAATTGGCCTTGATTAACCTCGGAGTTCCAAATGGGTCTCGCCTGATGAATCGTTAAAGGTCACACCGAACAGTGGAACTGAGATACACGGGGCATGGCTTTACTTGGCAAGTTCAGCGTAGAAAAGTGCCCAACTGTATAGTCAACACTTCTGTGGAAATAGATGGCTCAGACTAGGGCTGGGGTGAGAAACGTCCGTGCCGGCGACCTGGTGAGTACCGATAATGAGAATGGCTTTCCGGCGGGTAATTCGACTGTGAGAGACGTCTGGCACACAATAGACCACAACGGGCGGTTAAACAAAAAAGATGGACAGGCGGCAGTCGGCATCGCCTGGCTGGCTCGGACGTTGTATGAAAAGAGGACGGCCTGTATTCGCAGCATGTTGCACCCGCACAGTGCGTTGGCTAAAAATTCACTGATCAGAAGTGAACAGAGTCATTTTTCGTTACCGCTGGTGCCAGTTATACTGCTCACCTCTAGGTACCGATTTCTTACACAACGTCCAATAAATACCGTTAATCAGTCATCAGTCCAATGAACTCAACATAACTTCGGCAAGCTTGGAATGTTAGCTTCCAAAGACCAAAGTTTTGCAAGTGATTGGCGTGCGGAAGGCGGACTGTTTGGGCAGTTCCACCAAGAAAAAGTAGATAGGAAAGTTTGCGTGTAGAGACTCAAAGATAAGCGACTCAACGATAATATGGACATTCCCACAACACAAGGTGACTCAGCTTATGTATTGGGCTAACTGGACGGAATGAGTAGATATTTGTGGATCACAACGTCAGGTGCATGAGCCCCGAATACATCTACCACGACCACGTTCTGTCTAGAGATATGTTAGCATTGTGGCCGACTTGCACAGCTCGAGACATCGTACGGCGAGAGCACTGTTTTAATCTAGTTAACGTTAGACTGATTGGGTTTCTCGCTTGTCGTCCAACTGTACTCGTTGTTCGGGATCTAATGTCTAGTTAGGCAGAGCAATGACAGACACAGCGGGTTCATGTGAAAATCGATCACTTCAATGATAAATGCTATTCAACGAAGCTCATCTAGATTAAGGGTATCAAGAAGCGAACACCAGTTGGGAGCGCGAGCAATGTTTTTTCCGCCAGGTCCATTGATGACAGTGATAATTTGTACCATTTAATAGCATCAAATACGTATGTATGGTTGAGTTCTGAAAACCGTACTCTCCATGTTTAGGTACAATAGCTAGTTATGAAAACTGTATTTGAATAGAAGTGGAAAGTTCGACGTTGTTAGAGTATTGTCTTGGTGCGAGCTCACAGAGACGGAGACATTAAAAGGGGGTTTCTTTTGTTCTTCATCTTATTGTAACTATCTATTTGATTTGAGGAAATTTGATTGTCTGTCAGACAGGGTAATGGGACTTTCAATACCTAGGCAGTACCCACAGAATCGGTACTCATCTATTGAGCCATTGGTGGAACAAACGAGATGTTAATCAAGTACTATTGATTGTGAACAACAGTGGTTAAGACTAAAGTGAAACTAGTGTTGCGGTGTGTGTGGTCAGGTACAAGCCCGAACGTCAAATTGCTACAAATTAGAAGTCAAAATAAACCTGTTTAGTCCATGCGGACATACACATCCTGATGAAGAAGTTACAACCGTACCGCTGGAAATGATGAACTATTTGACAAGTGCAGGTCACAGGTTTGACGTTGAAATAAATAACATGCAACTGACGGAGAGGGTATGCAGTTGCAATTTCAAAAGTGAAAGTTTTGTGACCAGTCTCAATTGAAACGAATTATACATTAATACTGGTTATAGATAGGAAGTGGGACTTATGATCGAGGGTTAATGACAAAATAGCTGTACAGTAAAGATTACAGGATTACAAAAGTCATCTATAAGATCACCATAACAACTTCGCCCATTAGATTTTCTGTCTCAATAGCACACCATATTGATGACTGTAAGCAACATTGATCGCAGAAACTTTGCCTTGAAGAATATACAAAACAGAGTTCAGGATAGAGTAGTGGCACCGATGCTAACTAATACACTAGTGTGGGTTCTAGCCTTGGTCACCTTGACCTCTCTTGACTAAACAGGATAAAAAAAGAACACTTTACCTGAAATTACATTCCAAGCAAGAAACACGAGTAAGGAAAGTATTTTTCCAGCTTCTGAATGCCTTCAGCGTTCAATCGAACTACGGTGGCCACTCCATCAGACAAGCATAAAACAAGTCAGCCCACACAGGTCCGGACTAGTGGACAGAGACCGTACCCACGAAAAGGTGTGGGCGCAAACTGCATTGCAGAAACCTAGTGACTTATTCTAGTCGTGCAGTCCTCTGTCACGATGACGCAAAATGAAGGTCGGTTCGCCTCTCCAGCTGATTCTACACGGCACTGAGCCATTTACAACGACTAGTTGCTCAATTCATTCTTGCTTCCTCTGTCATGTCATCAAAACAACCAAGATGCAGGACACAGCTAAATGCCACTGTAATGCAATTAAAAACGCCGAAATGTTAGTAAGCATGTCTAAAGTATGACCCGAAGCAAAGAAATTCTAATTCGTTGTATTCAAAAAGAGCCTGTCTTCTGCACTAATGGTTATCCGAGATCGATCACTTCCACTGGAACGTTCAAAACTGTCGTGCATCTTTAAGCGCGCTGTTCACATTCGCCACATTGTTTATCCAATTTCGATTCCTTTCTGCACACCCAAAATCGGCCACTTACCAAGTTTGGTTGAGTTTGTAGTGTCCACAATTCGGAGTTATATTCTGTAATTCATTTTGTACGTTTCGTATATACCGTTTTGTTAACTTCATCTGTACACCAGTTTGAAAGCATCACCATCATTTTTTTGAATTTGACTAACAACAAGAATAAACGGGAGTTTCTATGCACCGTCTGTCTTCTTTTTTTGTGTGGATTTGTTGGCTGGCGAAGTAATTGCACGGTGAAATATTTCAGCTCCGCGTACCTACTGACTTGTCAACGCCCAACTTTCGGCATCTCACGCCGCGTGTGGAATTATTAATCCCATGTCATCCGAACCTACCCTCGGCGCTGTTCTATCAATGAGTCGTTTCACTTTTATTGATACGTCTTCCGTTTAATTTGTGCGCATACCTTTTGCACTTATCCCTTAACGTTACAGCTCTTCTTTGATGTTATCGAATTTTGGTCTTTTTTATCATTAGATTGAATAAATCACTACAAGTTTAGTAGTTCCTTCCAATGAATGAAGTTAAAAGTGCATCGAAATGCAGACACTTCGACCTCACTGAACATGCATGGCATAAGCACCACACAGTGCAACCGCGTGTGGGGGGCGTAATGTTACGCCGGCACGCTGGGCTACATAAGTCAGCGTAGTTGAACGTTGAAAGCAGTCGCCTATCGGCAATCGATCAGTAATCCGTGTATATTGTTTGAATAATTAATTGAGTCACCCGATAGCATCCAGCCTATATGCGCCCCTATTTACTGCATTCCAGTGAACGTCTGATGGCGAGGAAACTTAAAGCTCAACATTGTGTACAGGATTCGAGATCGGATGAATCAAAGGTTCAAGTCGTTATACGAAGTCGACTAGTTTTCATCTCTATAATCCTACCGCCACTCGTGAAAATCGAAGTGTGAATGAAAGTGGCTGTCAACTGTAAGTCTAAGCGACAATTCGGCGATATAATCACATCAACTTAGAAGGTGCGGCATCAGCTAGACCGAGTGAGGCTGACTGAAAACCCAACAGCAACACTGACATATTACATACAAAAAATCATGGCAACAAAGTTGAACAAGGGTTAAAATCAAGTATGACGCATTTAAGTGTGCTTAGTGGAAATGGATCAAAACTGGACCATTGTTGCGAGAAGTTAGGAAAACATGAAGCCAAATGTGAACTTAGTAAACGATATTCTCTCTCTCATACTGCCTACCGCTTAAATGAGGTCGCTTACCGGTCTGCTAGCATCACAACAGTGTTGTCCACGTTTTAACAACGCTGCCGAAAACAAGACAGCACTTCAAGTTAAAAACGAAATATAAACATATAGTTATAAGTTCCAGTCAACGTTCCGTGTGCGCTGCGAATGACATCGAGGACAATAAACAAAGTCCACAATCACCATCTATTCGTCATGACTGCACACGAGTCGTCATACATGTGGAACGACTAGTATGGCACACGCAAACACGCAAGTTAGTGAGCCGGAAACGACAGATTCACATGCGTGCTAACTTTGCTAGTTAGCATTTGCTAGATTTGAAATGAATACTGAAGAGAAGCTGGAATTCTCTGAGCTGATGAAGAACAAGTAGCGGGACGGAAACGTATATTCGATATACAATTTGTATACTTCATCCATCATCAGCCTGTCCCCTATTAACAAGTCGACAACATCGCACAATCGTCAAAGAACGCTATAGGCTGAATTTTGCCTTAAAAACACTATCCAGGTATAAAATTGAGCAAGATATCCATTACAAACCTCTACAGCCAAACAGTTGTGCAGTAATCATCCAAGAGTTTACCGGGATTTGCTTCCACCATTTCGTCTTAGCACTTCGGTACACCGATGAGGACTAATCCGAATGAAAAGCTGCTGCTCGTTTCAAAACAACCGCCAAATACGTCGTCGAACTACACACAAGCGTTTACATCTGCGTAGCTAGCTAATAAGCCTTATAGATTTTTATGGAATTGAGATCAATCCAAAACTTCAATCTCTAAGACGGACAGCTATGTTCCTGTGCTATACGCTCTATGAATTGGGGTTTGGGTCTACCGGAAACCTGCAGTGCCTGACCAGGTTGATGGACTAAAGAACAAAATTGTTTCACCATCGAATACGGCAGCTTGGTTGATAAATAATATTCTTATTACATTTAGTATGCAGACTGCATGCCCCGTAAGAGCAGTGAGCGCTCACAGATAAAGTGTCCGTTGAAACAACTTTTCCATTATCATGCTTACTGTATTTTCATAAAATGAGCAAGTCCAGGATATCGAACGAAATATCACACATGTTCATCAAATACGATTTTAAGTCCGTAGTAAACCGTATCGTATCTGACACTAATTCTACAGAGGGTATTAACCCGTTTTCTTAGGCTCCCACTATTGAATTCGTTTATCGCCAGCTGCACAGTCCCTATAGATCGTGAATTGTCATTTTGAGCCCCGGTTTATTCTTTGGCATACTGAAAGCTAATTGTAATATCCATCGTATGTCCTACTTTGATAAAAATGTTCACTGGTCTTCCACAGGGGCGGATGACACACAGAAGCTCCTGAAGTTTTGTGACAGCCTCGATACTTGTTGGAAGCTTAAAATTTTCCATTTCCAAATCGGTCAGTTCGGTTCCTCGTGAAACGAAGCGCAAATCGAACGTAAAAGGATGGATTAGTCACAAGAAGCTTACTTACTTGATAATATGTTCACAATTAGACCACTGACAAAGCAGTCTGGAAAATGTACTATTAACTAGACCACTAGGCATAATCTGGCCCAAAGGTACCCGGTGTCTAAGTAACCAGTCAACGTTGATCTGGCGTAACGATACGACATCATGGTAGTGTAGTTGTTGAGCACAATCCATTTTTCATGAGTCATTCGAACAAACCGGCTCAATGTTTTTTAACAAGCTTCGCTCGATTGTTTCCAAAAATGATCGTTACTGATGAGAAACGGGATGTCTGTATGGTTTTTCCGTGTAGGTGAATTGCAGCCAAGCTCATGGTTTACCCAGTACAAGCAGATAATGATGTACAACACATATTAACATTACATAAAAGAACAGCACATTTCGATTTTCTCACAGTCCCTGACAGAATTATGTAGCTTAGCGCAATGATTATTGTACAGCAACGCCCCCAAATAGTTACTGATCTTAATACCTGAAGAATATTCCGCCATGGGATCACTATCTTTGTTTTAATCACAAATGTCTCCCAAAAATAAGAGTGACAATTATATGGACGGCTTTTGCATGTCCCACGATCCTTTAAGTTATGCATCTTTTAGAAGAAACGAAACTAGATTTGCTTAAAAAGATGTGATAACAGTTGGCCACATACCACGAACGTGTCGGCTAACAAGTAAAACCCATGCAATGCGTGCGACCGTGGACCAAAAAACGAACTCGCTGCTACACGACTGTTAACCTGTCATACGATATGATCTCGAGATGACAGGAAAAAGAATGTTCTTGCACTTGTATAAATCTATCCGAGCTCATGGTGCATTGTCCTGCCACTACACATTACACGACTCCTTAATGAGCATGGAGAAGAGTGGACAAAAGAGGACATTCACGTGTCCCATCAAAACAAGGCGAACGTCTGACCACCCAACCGGTATCCCAAAGGAGCGCGAATAAAATAAGTAAAATCGATAGTTGAACGAGAGCTGCACAGTGGAACACAAAAACCCACATTGCTTATTTAAAAAATGAATAAGACGGCCTAGGTAAGCCAGCGCCAAATTTGACGACATCGGGAGCGTATTGAACTCCCTATTTGCAGGTTCACTGTAAATGTGCGACGAAAAATTACTTTATTTGGGTGGATGGGATACCTGGACTAAATAGCCTGTCGTCCTGAAGGAAGAACTTGTTTTCCACATGCGACTCAATCACAAACGGTCAGTAATAGTGTTTTCAAGAAATGGTTTTAGTGACTTGTTAACAACGATTTGACATATGATGGCCTATACGGCCAGGCTGACGCACTGCTTTCTAACACTCGTGCAGACAAAAACGCAGGGACTTGTCACTTTCCGACAGGACGGTGCAGCGGCACATACATCCTGTAAATCCAGAAAACGATGGCCTTCCATGGAATTGAAGTTTGGAATGCCAAGTTTGCAATCCGAACCCCAGCACAATTAGGAATTCGAGGCCAATCGGATCAACAAGTGCTTAAGTTTTTGTTAGGGAATCCACTTTTTCCATTCAAGACCGCTTTCTTCCTCAAGAAGACTATTTTACCCAATCAGAATGAGCGGAAATATCCAGACCAGTAGAGAGGTAATCTTCGTTATCTTTTTTACCTGTTCCACCATTATTCCGCTTTACTCATTGGTAGCTTAGTGACCTCAACTACTACTTTCGGTAACTGTCCTTCGGTTTTCCGGTTCCAGAATGTTTGTAGGTCGCTATGCACCATATAAATTCCCTGTAATTTCCTCCTTGTCGCACACGTTGTCCGAACGGGACAGTGTTTCTGTATCCATTTTTTGGTTTGGACTGGGAGCAATTAGCCAGGCACAGTCGCGTTACTTTCGGGACCAATATTTTCCGCGTTAATCATTACGAGGGGGAGAATCTGGTTTCTATCAAGTGCATTACTATATCGTGAACGAACCAGCGTATTCTGTTGAAGATTTGCAACGGCTTTCAATCCACCTGCTGAGTTAAAAAAATAATCTAAGGAAACAATGGAGCAATATCAACTTCGTTATTCGTGTAATAGCTGCTTAATACATGCCGTAGCTGTGTGTTGCAGTTCTTAAAAGAATAGACGGACTACGTTACACAGTCTGTACAAACCCCTAACGTGAGTAAGCGATCCCATCCACTACTGACACAGTGGTGACTGAAAGGAATATAACAAAATCCTAGGGGAGTACTTTTAGATAGTCAAATCAATAAACATTTGGGACAGTAGTACACGAAAAAGGAGCGTTCCAGACCAACAAAAACGACTCCCATGTGGATTGAAGATCGCCCGCAGTTGATCGCAGCTGTCGTATTCTCATAGACTTTCTAGTCAGCCTCTATCGAAAAAAGCGCTAGACTCGGGTTTTGTTCTCATTAGAACTGCGGCAACGTTTTCATGAGGCAAACGTGTTGACCACTGCGCCATTGACTTCAAATTAGGCACGACCAAATTACCAAAGGTGAACGATCAACCACATTCGCTCGTGAGTAATGCTCTGAGAGGAGACAGTAACTGTCCTGTTAACTTCAGTCGATGACTCCTCGGCTAGGACTTCTTTCCAAGTTGAAATCACAAAAATAATTAACATGTTGAGTGGTACTTCGATTACTGATGACTCTCCCTAGAATATTTTCACGACGTACATTCGTGATATATTTACTTAGCTGTTGTCATAAAAACCGATCAGTTTACACCCATTGTTGAGCCCAAAGTGGAAAGCGTTATTTGCAACAAATCACACAGAAACAAGCAATACGTGGCACGTGGACAATGGTCACAAGATGAAAACACCCTTTGCGTACGTAAAATGAAAAGACATCGTTAGTTATTTCCCCTAAATTCACAACCAAACGTGCCTTTTGAGCACCATTGTTGGAGTTCTAATTAGTAGTCATCAGACGATCCTTGCACATTTGTTCCGAAGTCGATTTTCTACTCCAGTCGTATGTCAGTCATTTAATTCAGGTGGAAGTCTTTACAAGACAACCGCGTTCAGTTGCCAAGTGATTTCATCTAACTTATGGTGACGCATAAACGGCCTGAGAGCAGGGTCGTTGTGTAAGCACCGACGCTCACGCCGACAACCCATGCCCAAATTTGGATCTGGTTCCTAAGACGGGTTTTAGGACGCTGAGATGATGGAAGCTATCAGGTCCGACAATGTGGAGGTGGCTTTCTTTGTGGACAGGTATAATCTAAGTCAGCCTCATATAAAAGGGGAAAAACTTCAGGCCAACAATGAGAGCAACTAGAGTGAAAAGAACCAGTAGCCGTTGCATAGTCCTGCATACATTAAAAACTTCCTGTCTGGTTCCAGCACTTATCAAAATCTTAATCAAATACTACATCAAACATACGTCTTTTATGTATATTAGTAGTATCTCACGCGTATACATCGCAAGCGTCTCTTGAAAAGCCAAAATTGATAAAGTACAACACAAAATTCACAGAGATTCACTGAGTATAGTGCAAACGTACACTGAAACCGTTGGTTTAGGTGAACAAGATTGTGCAACGACAACTGTTTTCGCTACGTATAGTTGCCACCACAATCGGTAAGAAGTCCTGTTTTTCGGTAAGGTTAGCTCAGAATGCCGAATACGTAATCGCAGAGAACTCACATACCCCTTGTGACATCTTAAAACCAGTCCTATTAAATTGATACTGATATCAGCACAGTTTGCTAACGTGACCGTTAATAACCACTCCTTAAATTGTCTGTCAAATGTCTAAAACGGCGTAAAATCACCAAACAATCGAACACGTTTTTCTTATGAAAGTCCCAACTGAATGTGGCATTAGAATGAACTATCAGGGAATGTTTGAGCATAAATTGGGATATCTGGTCACTGTGGTGTTCAAAGTTCATTTATATAATGTGCTGTGCACCTAGAAATCGTCTAACAGTTTCTGTGCATAAGAGATATTGACGCAATTGGTCTCGCCGTTTAAGTGGTTACCCAATTAGGGTGTGAAGAATGAACGATATTGGTGGTCCCAGAATTGATGTCAACGAGGAGAGGTGTAACCTCGATTCCTCTTTTACGCTCACCATCCGCAATACAACGATCGAGAGATATCTACCACCTGCCTGTAGCCCTCGAGGATTTAGAACTTCCACAATAATATGTACTGTACCATCTGACCGGAACAAAAAGATAGTCTGCCACTGCAGTTATTAATCAGGAGCACACGTGCTAACGGCCAACGACTGAAATGATAAATCATTCAGCCTGTCGTGGCCACAACTGGGTGTCACTGATCTTGAAATCAAGGGGGTCTCACGTAGTGAGCTACTGGCACTTCCAGACCGAACTGTGGGGAGCACACAGGCTTGATGCCGTATTACACGATGGATGTAGGAAATCATACCAGTGAGGGGATGAAAGTACAATGGGAATGACTGTCGGCGAGGAAGAAATTGATTGACATGGCTTATCATATTCCATTAAAACGACGGTGACTAGCATACAGGATATCAGATAACCAACTGCGTTCGTCAGTGTACAGCGACTGTTTCTTCGCGTTAGAAATTGTTCACAAAACTAATGTCAAATGCTCTTGTTCACCGTCATCCACTGTAGACTCTCTTTAAAACGGAAGGTTACTTACAGAATAGCGTGTAACTGAGATGGAAATACTTCGGATCTCATCAGTATGGACGGATACAATTCTGCTCAGGTGGACAGTGTGCATGGTCCGAGATCAAAAGGACACGAACAGGTGATTATAACAGTCCACAACGCTCGCCACAAAACCCATATGTAGGTACAAATAAGCGAGATCAAAATCGTGACGTTTTCTTCGGAAGCAAGTTTTGATTACTTTTTAGAGGTGAATTCCATTCGTCTCAGTTCTTACGTCACGCCCGAATAAAAGGCAACCGCATTGACCACTGCGACAGTGACCTCACATTAGGCACGACTGAATCATCGTATGTAGACGCTCAGCTTTGTTGTGTAGCGTTGTACTTGCCGAGTGGAGTTTTGGACAATCAAGATAAGGGAAAACCTTCCTTCGTACAATGATTGCGGACAGTAATCCATCAACTTCCATTTACGACTGACATCTATTCATCGCCTGAGCATGTTCTATATGCACACACTGTCGAAAGCACTCGAATAATTACCAGATAGTCAACAGTGTATCTAATTGGATACATCCCCCGATTTCCTGTTGGTTCACACTGTCATGTGTAGAAATACATATTGATTCACGAACTCATCGAATATCTCGCCTTTCGTTCGTCAGCTATATTCGGAGGTTAGAGACAGCATATAGTTGAAAGACGCACGACCTATAAACAGGGTGCGGTTGAATAAAGCCGTTTAGTTCGAACTGAACGTCCAAATTCTTGTTTGGCTCATCGCTATTGCAAGCTGTTTCCGATGTTCAGCAATACTATGCTGTAGACCACTCCAACTGTTCTACCGAATAACGGAAGACTATCAGATTCATCAATAAAAAGCGTTTCGGTTATGAAAAAGGTGCCCTGTTCCATTGATAACGTCCACTTATTGGTGTATTCTACACAATGTGGCCCGATTAAACAGACAGGGCCGTGCGCTACCCAACCTAATTAGCGAATGGGGGAACTACGCATCAGTGAATGATTATGCATTCACAGTTCACTAAACACGCGTGTGTGGGTATATTTGCAACACATGCGTCAAAACAACACACAACGTTTTAAGAGTGCGGGTTAACATCATGACTGTTTTTAATCTACTTGTATTATACTTGGAGAGTCGTTCCGCGTTTTTCCCATTGACTCCTCGCATATATTGTACGAAAATTTTGTGTGCTGAAGACGCGCTGTTTGCTCATACACATCACCTCTTTGGAGAGAACATTGCACCGAGATGAAAACTATTCCAGCCTAACTAGGCTGGCTACAATCAAGGCAATCAAGCGAAAATCAACCAGATGGAAAATAACGGTCCACCTGGGTGTGGTACTTTTTTCTACCATGGTTTTTGACAAAAATGCTCGTGACAGGCCTTCCGGGTTGCTACTCAAGCGAGATACGCTGTCCGAACGTTAACTATCGGACAGTCAGATGGACGCACGCAAGTCCCAGCGCACATACAAACAAGGAAACAGCACAGCACAAGATAGCAGGCTGGGGATTGTGAAACGTGAAGCGCAGTCGACTGACTCTATTCATTCAAGTGATGTTAACTGACACGCACTCGACGGCGGTCGATCAGTAAGGCACCATTGCCAATCGTACAACCGTACAAGCATCCGATGCCGTTTAGATGGATGACGTGCGACAATCTTCGTGGTCTATGTACGAACACGAGATGGTTGCGATCATCGAATAACGCAGTAATGGTACTTGAAACAGATTGAAACCAAACTTAGGTAACGTGAATTTGTTCAGTCATTTCCTTTGGGAAAAAAGCCAACGGAAACGAATACCGGGCAAGAGCAGTTAATACGAAAGACGAGAACATTTGTTCATCCGATATCCGATAATCATGCAACACACTTTTCGGATATGTATGAACACAATCAACAGTTGATGGTTAATTGCGTCCATTGTAACGAAGTGTGGATGAACAGTAAGCATATGCGATGTTAAGTGTAAGATGAGCAGCCAGCTTGGAGAACAACTAAGCGTTCAATGCATTCACAGCCTGAACTACAAATAATAATAATAATGTAAATACTATTACGACCATTAGTATTCTGTTGGAACAACCTAGTGTGTAACGGACAGTACATCTCAGTACAAATGTAAGCCCAAACATGTGCTTAGCGATTGCCAAATTTAGTGAAGCCTAAGTGAACGATTAAAACGACTAACATTCCCTCAAAACTAACGTATTTACACGTCATGCTTGATGCAAAAAAGTTACGATGTGGATAGATACGTTATCCTTTGATTGACGCAATACATGGAAACTGAACATCTCGTTTTGACACTCTGTCCAAGAAATATAGGAAGAAACACTGAACTGCTACCACAAGGATCAAAAGAGAAAAATGTTCACGTAACAAGTCGTGCGATGGAAACTCTGGGTGGCAAGTGGTCATAATAACTCTTTTCTTCCCATCTAATTACTAACGGAAAGCGAGAAGATTTAGTTCGCATGGCGTTCGACATAGAAGAAAGTCCACGGCATTTGAAACCGACCGACCAAAGGCAGAACACAGCCGACTTTAGAAGTCCACTTGAAATTACGTACACCTGGACAACTGCGAATTAGCCCAACAAAAATGGTCGGGTGGTAGCAGAGCCAACTTTGGTGTCAGTGGGGTGATTTGTGTGAACTCTGTTGCCTGAATGAGGGCGGTTGATGTGTACACCAGAATGTTTCAAACCCATGATTGTGGTAAGCGGAAATCACTGAATGGGGCAATGAGAGTGAAATACAACATTAACCATAATTACGTCAACTACTACAGATGCTCAAAGATCTACAGAATGAGTGAGTAACATGGCAGTCGTGGGCGTGATTTACCGTACTTTGAAATGCTTGAGCTCAATAGTAACGATGTTGACTACCACTACAATTGTCCGTTCCAACTCCGGTCACTGCCAGCGTCTTCGCTTGGGCTCAGAGTTTAGCATTCCCTATCTGACACATTGGGCTACATGACAGTAACCACTTAATGTCACCATCCCCAACACCAAAAAGAAGAAATCAACGGTGGTTGATACTGATGAATAGCTACAACCCAACTCTGTAAAACTTGAATGTCCAACTTCTAAAGCTACGAGAAGAAACGCGTAGCAAATAAGCTCGTTTTCGGTGTTTCATCATCAGGCTAGATACAACATTCTACAGTTACATCTAATTAATGAGAGGGAGAGGAAAACAGAGACAGAGAGCGAAGTATAGTATACAAAGCAGGTGTTAAATAGCTAGCAGATTTTTATTTCACACGATAAGAGCTGTCCACAGATAAGTACAGAACTAGCTAAGTGAGATCCGTTGATCAAGGTGGACAGCTATCACGTGGGACTTGTGGTGGTTTCTCTAGTTTTGAATCAGGAGCATACAGTTAACCTAAATAAGTGATTTTTACACCCTTTGTACACAATACACCGGAGAGAAACATGCTGTAGTGCCAGTCTTAGGACCACAAACGGAGCAGTTACTGCAGAGCTCCCGGTTGAATCCTTGGGTCTAGATACGAAAATAACGAGGATGCAAACGATCAGAATGAGCTCAGGTTGGAAATACAGAGCATACAGCCCTCCAAATCAATAACAGGTCAGCGGTCACAACAAGCTAAATGAGCCGTCGGTTCAGTGGGAGGCATTAGATGAACATTACAACGACCGGAAAACAGTGGTGATAAGCAAACTACCATTTCGATCAGATAAGTTAAAACATGAATTTTACGGAGTTCTGAGGATCTCATCAACCACACCAGAGTAATGGAAATCTCCCTATCAGGATGATTAAGACCTTACTAGTAATAGGAAAAGGCTCAAGTCTATACACTGGATGCGCATTCGCTACCACGTGGTACACAAGAATACATGTGAGGCAAGTACTCTCGGTTTGCTCAAACCTAGAGAGGAATAGTCGCTCCTCAAACCCGCTACCGCGGCTGGCATTTTAACGTCAGTGTCACTGAGTTACCGTGTACTCAAGTAACGTAGAATGCATCCTTGCATCCTTGAGTGTAAAGTTTCTGACACTTCCAAAAACGCCAACGAAGCAAACCAACCTCTGTTAAGTAGGTTACACAATCCACGATACGGACATATTCTGACTTGTCACGATCCCAACACTTTTATAAGGCATTCTTCCCAATATTGAATTCCATTAACCAATTTTCCCGTGTGATATTATATGTAGTGACGGCACCTCATTCGCTTATTCCTTTATGTCCAGCATCTGCACAATCGACAGATTGACATCCATCACCACAACACAGTCAGTGGGAGCTACAGAGATTGATAACCTCTATTCCCCGTCTTAGTCCCTTAGATCCCACTGACAGCTTGTCATCTTTGTTGTTCACTCCATATGACGTGTACCTGCTGCTGCCCGCGGCGAAGATGGCATGCGCAGTCAGACGTGGGCAGGGTTGCGTGTGAGTGATTCGGGGATTATGGCGCACGGGATGGATCCTTTGACTGCATGCCACTGTTGGATTGCAAAACACGGAACCGTGATCCAACGTTTTGCGAGGGTGGGGAACGAATTTGGGTGGACGAAACATTGTTACCAAAATGGTCTGACCGGAGGTAAGAAATGATCAACCCCAAAAGTGTCCACCGGTCACGTACAAATCAGGAAGTTCATTTCCGTTTGGTCGTGTGTGATGCAGGTACAAAGCGTTGAAACAGCGGTAGACCAGCGCACCTGTGAGCCGAATAGTACGTAACGCATTGCACTCTATTCTTTTGACTTTGTCTTGGTGGCATTCTTCAGTCTTCTTAGACAGCGCGATACAGCGGGTACGCCCAAATCATCTTTTTCAAATCTGGTAGTTCACCTTTAAGCGGTATGACGTTGACAAACTACGTGCAAACTAGTATGCTGATCACTCGGCGTTCAGTCACATGACAATCAGCGCTCGCCCAGACCATCGGCCCGTCAACTGTTGACTGGTGCATACCAGATTATACGAGTACCTGAAGCCCACGTGACAAACTAACGTTGGGTCACCGCTTAATCGACGTTGGATGACAGCAAAATGTTGCCGTGGCTAATTTTTGTGCTCAACTATTCTTTAAAAAACGCTATTCAGGCGAAATGCAGCCTACTGCTTCCTAATAAGGTTAATCCATTCGTTGTGAAAAAAACTATCGAATTGGACAATAACGAACAGCCTTCTCAATAACACTGCCGCAAAGTGTACGTAAACAAATGAATGCAGTGTATAACACGAAAAACCCTTCCTAAACACGGCCTAAAAATATTAAAATGGAGACAAATGAAGTACTTTATACGAATCCGTGATCATTTGGAACCTATTTTGTACTCATAACGGTATTTTAAACTTTGGTTAAATAACTGACTGTCCCTGCATCTCTAGTCATGAAGACGGTGAATTACAGCGGTTTATTTAGTTAACTCACCAACTATTCTGCGAACGCAAACTGACGGAAGTCGATTAGTCCACAGCGAGGTTCTTGACAGGTATGGTGACGTTTGCTTTCTGTTTGTGCACCGTCTACGCCGTCTGACGAGAGCGCATCAACGACGCAAAGAGCAGTCGGCGGAACCCGAGAGAAACGGCCACTTTCCAAAGCACACGTACGACTGTGCGCAGCCCGTGTGAGTGCCCTAGTCACATGACCACGCGTAACGAATTGGACGGAGGCACGTTTAACCAATCAAATTTGTGCCGAGCGGTGATTGGCTGACAGGGGTTTTACATCAACCAATTCGTGTATGTGCCGCTCGTCGTGCAGCTGGGCCAAACGGCCGTGCTCTGAAGCTGCAGCTCAGCGGATGGTGTGCATGTCGCTGACGCTGACGCTACGGAGAGATCGGGGATGATTGAGTTTGTTCACGGAATGATCGTTAAACAAAGCAAACAATTCCTGATAGCCAGGTCGTTAACTTAACTTTGTACAATATTTTTCAATCCCCTGCCGGTCTGGAACAGGAATACATTCGTAAATTTACTTCAAGTATGATTTTCTGAGGGGCATTTTTCAATTATATCACGGTTTTTAAGGCTTGATAAAATTAAACGAATTAGATTCTTCTGGATGGAAAAATAAATTATCTAAAAAGTGCAACACATGCAAAACGTCAGTCGGCTTCTCCGGCTTCAGTCACTAGTTCATCATCTTGCTTTTGACTTCGCGCGTCATCCACTGTCTTGCTGTAATCTTCGCCGATTTTAAGGTGCCATGTTCACACTTTCATAACACATTTTTTCGTTCTCCAGGTGATGCCTGCCTGACAAACTACTGCTGAACTGGGTGACTAAATTAGCTTAGTGCATTCGTCGACAATGCATACTTAGGTCTTTGAGGCAGCGTGTGTTTCATCTACTGAAGCTTGAAGGGACTTAACATTCAGCAGGTTCCCCCACCAATACGGTATGTGTGTAATGCTGACCGATTTACTAGTCGAAGATCTGGATAGCTGGACAATCTGCCAACCGTATATTTACGGGCAGTTTAACCGCCAACGACCTTCTTTTGAAAGCTTCACAAATTTCACATCCCAATTAACTTGCACATTTATCCCTGTGTATTAACTACATGTACATCAGCGCGGATCTCGAATAAGTATGACTCTCTCACGTCACAAATCTCGTTATTTTATTTCGTCATTTCGAAGTCGTTCGGGACTGTGTCAAGCTGAAAGAGCGACCTTACTC